>QZGG01000554.1:0-126079 GCA_006409495.1 Sedum album
TTTGTCTTCACCTTCATTGTTGTCGAATGTCCTGTATTCAGCAGTTTCATCGCAATGTGGGAATCAAGTACGAGTCCGCACTCGTGGCAGATAAGATCTCCGGCAGCGTGATCATACGTAACTTGGGTCTCCTTTTTGCAATCGGAACAGTAATTACTATCATCATAAGCCATTGAAGTTCGGTAAGCAGTGATCTCAACAACAGAGCTGATCAGGAGAGTGTTGGGTCTTTGAAATCGAATTGAATTGATTGGACGAGTTAGGGTTTGTATTTATAGACGAGTTCATATTTTCTATTCTCTAAATTGCTTTAAAATATTAGGAAATTTTGAATATTTCTAAATTACTATCCGTTCGTTAGATTTCATGTCAGTTGTAATTATTTTGGAAATTTTTAAATTTTAATAACCTTTTAATAGGATTAAGTTCTAGGAAGACATACAAATTTTAGTGAGACGGAATAACATCATCTCAATCGTTGATTTCAATTCATTCAACGGTTGATATTGATAACCGTCATTCTCAACCGCCCGTGTATTTTGCTAATTCAACCACCTATTTTAATTCATAATTTATTTAATCTCAACCGTCAGATTAATCAAAATAAACGATTGAAATGATGTTCTTTTATCTTACGAAATTTTAAATTCCTTTAAGAACCGAACTCCCTTTAAATAACTATCTAGCAATGCCACAATGTTTCTTAAGGATCCAGTGCCCAATCAGATTTAGTGCTGCTTACAACTTTATATTGCACGTTTAAAAGACATCGTTTAGGATAGAAACTATGTAGTTTAAGGTTAATATTATATTCTTTTTAATAATTTTTAATTGAGTTTTAGTAAAAAATAATCATATTTACAAAAATCTTATTTATTTCAATACTTAGTAATATATTTAAATGTATCTAGGGGACAATTACAATTATGTGAGACAAAAGGATATCATCACAATCACTGATTTCTATTAACCAATGATGACTATTGAAACCGTCTATTCTCAATCGCCTCGTGTTTTTACTAAGTCATTTCAATTTTAATTAAAAATCAACTGAATCACATCCGCTAGATTACTCTAAATCAACGAGCAAAATTAAGTCTCACAGTCTCACAAATATATATTATTCCTCTTAATATTAATCCTTATTCACATATAAAGTGGATTAGATATAAACTATAAAGTAATTTTATTTGTTCATCAATCTCAATCGTACGGTTTTAATTAATTGTTTTAATTGTCAATGTTAATTCAACAAAGTTTATAAATGTAAATTAACCAACCATAAGTTTCAATATATATATTAACTTTTGAGTAGAGATCAGACATATATCTGTAAAATCCTACGGTTTCAAAATTGGGTAAATTCCAATTCGAAAAACAGATTTAATGATTAAATTTAATTCTAAAATCAAACAAAAGGGCATATTAGGAAAGTCAAACTAATCTAAAATAACCGATTAGCAAAAAATATGGGATTGTGATATTCCGTTCTTAAACCTCTCGTTTTCAAATTCAACTCCAAATCAACCAAATTGGACGTCTTGTATTTATGTTCTTTCTGAAAAATCAATCAAATCGTTGCAGGAAGTCTAGCCAACGGACCCCATCTTCAGATACATTGAATTCGGTGAGTTCGCGATTCTTATTTGAATGTAAATTGAACTAAGAGTTAAGTCAACATAGATTCTGATGTATCTAACAATTTTGCTTACAACTGCAGATCTAACCATTTATCACACATATGCTCGACATTGTTTTCTAAACCATACATCTAAATGATTCAAATGATGTAGATTCATAAATTTTTAAAAGATGTTTCATGAATCATGCTTCATTGGTTTCAAAACCATAATCCAAATGACAATCGCCAGATGACGTACGATTCATAAATTTATAAAGGATGTTCCGTGAACCATGCTTCATTTGTTTCTGAACCATACATATAGCTACAATGATCAAATGATGTATGATTCATAAAATATAAAGGATGGTTATGAATTATGATTCATTGGTTTTTGAACCATATATTTAATCAATTATATAATCATGTTGAATACAACATTCTTACTTAACTATCTTTAACTTATACATATGATTCATATATTAAAAACGGATGGTTCATGAACTATGCAATGCAAATTTATGAACCATATAGTAAAGCTTTGAACCACACTTCGTCAAACTAAATAAGGTTGAACCACACTTCGTTAACTAACTGACGTGTGCAATTTAGTCGGTAAATATTCCAACACGCAACTCAAAAGAATTTATAGAACTAAGGGTGACCTAGTGTCGAACCCAAGGGAATAGTGGAGTCAAGTTATATTTCAAACTCGATTACTAGCTTTTAATTCTTTACACTCGACTACTAGTTTTCAATTTAGTTCTTAAGTGTTTTATTTATTTCAAAGGCAATATTATTTATTCAAAAGGCAATATTTAAAGAAAAGGTTTTGTTATCAAATATTAAAAACTATGACAAGGATGAGAATCCTCTACTAATACTTATGGTTTCACTCGAACAAGATATAGATTATAGTTATGAATTTCCTTCTTGATGACAATTTAATCTAGAACGTATAGTTATATGATAATATAAATCCTCACTCTCGAATGTTGGATTTACATTATAGAATTTAGACTGAGTAGCATTAGCATACGAATCCTCACTCTCGAATGTTGGATTCGCACGTAAACATCTACTCGACTAGCTTCATTCCTCTCGGTGTTTTCACTAATTTGTCCAAATACGCTTATTAATACATTCATGCACCAAATATACTCGCTGCTCTCGCTTTGCTAATATACTCGATCTAATGGTTGTATTGATTCCAAAATAGTCTAAGTTCACCTCTCGGTCCTTCCCTAGAAAATACTACTCGACCTACTCTTCTAGACGTTTTGTCAGGACACCTAGACGTAGTGCTCGGGTATGATTCAACACACATAATAGTCATAAAAGAATTGATTCATGTGAATTAAATAGTCATGTTCTAGTTAATCATAAGCATTAGGAATTCATCAAATCCCTATCATAAGGAAACTACTCACTCATCTCGAGTGATAATGCAAACATGTTCAAACGATTGTAAATAAAATGATTGCAAATAAAACAAGAGTAAAGTTTAGAAATTCTCAGTGATTGATGATCCATGGTCGAGCTCCAAGCTGCTGCTATTTCCTCGTTATCTCGAGTACAAAATTAGGTTGAATATCTTCTGTAATTTGAACTATCTTCAGAGCTCTCTCGGCTCTCTCTTCTTCTTCACTTGGTTACTCGACTTCAATCTCAATCACTTTACTAGGGTTTTCGGCCCCCTAGGCAGCAACCTTCTTCGAGTCTCTTGTGATGCTTTTATAGTGAAGAGCAATCAAAGGGATCGAGTGAATGAAAGGTCTTGCCTTAACTTTAATCATAAATGGCCGAGTAAATGGAGAGTGTAGCTTATCCACTTGTATTAAATCTTCGAGTAAGTGGAAGGTCTAGCTTATCTTCTTGAATTAAATCTTGTATTAAATGGTCGAGTGAATGAAGAGAATCCATACGAAGAGTCTTGATCACATGATGACTTGCTCGAGCAGTGTGTTTACTCGGTCGAGTAACATGAGTCTTTAGCTGTTCTAGCTCGGGTCAAGTACTTTAGTGCACTCGGTCTAAGAATTGCAGAAATGATCCAAATTATGTCTGATTTAGGCCGAATTCACGTGCTTTTCCTCATATTTCCATTTATGCTCCTTCGTAAGGCTAGAATCGTGCTTTTGACCTGAAACATCAATCAAAGTATCAAAAGTAATATATTTTACGTTATAATCATAGGAAATAAGCATGAAAGTATGGGCTTAAAATAGACATTTCTAATGCTGATCACTAACTAAGGTTGATCTATGGTTCATACTTTTACAGAAAATGGTTCATGACCATGGCTTAATAGATATTTAGTAAAATCAAATCAGTGCACTACAGTTACACTAATTGAAACATTAACAAGTAACTCGAGCAATAAGAAACTAACCTTGATTTACCTTACTCTTCATTCCCAACTTACACTGAAAATCACAAAGTAAACACAATATTCAAGAGGAGTTTCACCGAACCAATCATCTATGCTAGCGAGGGCTAGTCCATAAGGTCAAGGTCAAGAATTCTTGCCCAAGAATTAGACTACACGTCGTAATCCATAAGAGTAGAGGAATTCCGGATGATTACGAGATATTTCATGAATTTTTCTCTCAAAAGCATGTCATGCCTACGTACATAAGTACAAGGATCGTCCTTAAGCAATTCTCCATGGTTATCACTCGACAGCTTCACTCGAGTCGCAACATTATTTAGGCAGTAGCAAGGACTTAAGTGGGGAAACAATATATTTTCTTATATATATATTTTTTCTATTTCTTTTTTTTCTCTTTTCAAAACAGATACTTTCAAGGGGGAAATAAATTTTAGTTTCTTTCCTAACCCTCGGCAAATGCTCGACTTTATCGGATAACCCCACACTTAAGACTTGACTAGATGCCAAAATAATTAACTCAAGTGTTACAACAAATGCACCATATATTACGAGTTATGCTTAAGTCACCTAAAGGCAATACAATAACTTTATGAAATATTATCCATGTTTCGTTCAAAAATTTCCTCTATGAAATTGGATAAAACTTCGCTTTTCTCAAGTTGTCATGTCAAATTTTTTTAAGAAAATTCAATTTAGGCAAGCTCTTATGTTGAGTCACAAGAAATGAATTTTCTATCATGAAAATCGTTCAATTCAAAAAATTTCAATTCATGAGTTTCTCAACAAACATTTTTAATCTAAGTGCTCGGTCTTGTTTAGCATGTTTAATTTAAATAGTAGGATGTATGCAAAATTTGAAAAGTATGCAATGTATATATCATGAAAATTTGTATGCAAACTACTCCCCACCACACACTTAAAAATTTGCTTAGTCCCTAAGCAATAAATTAAGATTTAGGTGTAGAGATACTTAGCTGGTTGTCGAGTATTTCGTTCTTGACATTATTCTTCGTATCTTGACTTTCTAATGCGCTGCACATGTATCATTCTTGCAATGCTAACAAAGATTTGTCATTATATAACAAACAAAGCAAAGCATGATAGATAATCAAGTTAAAATGTTCAAACAAGTGCAAATGTCAAGTACTCGATCAATCTGTGGTCGAGTAGTGAAAGTTGGTTTTTATGTAGTTGGGCTAGGTTTTGTTTAATGGTTAAGGTGATATGGCCCAATAGTTTGACTCGGTCGAGTGAACCAGATGACTCGACCGGATGGAAGAGTTTAATTTCGGTTTAAGAGTAGGTTCACTCGGTCGAGTGGGCTCGACCAAAATTCAGAATTTAATTGAGTTTTTTTTTTTTGTTCAAGGTGTTTTAATTCTGAATTTTATTTTTAGTAACCCTAAAATTTGGTAAGTGATAAATTTCTTCTTTATTGAATATTTAACTTTGTTTTCCAAACAAAGACATATTATTTGTAGAAGAAATAAGAAAATAAGGTTTAATCACTCATCCGACTCGATCTCAATTGGTTCTCCACTAGGCTTGCGAAATTCTTTGATAGTCACCCTACGAACCTCATACCACTCAATACCCGAATTATTTTTCTTAGGCTTCTTGGACTGCGTTTTGCTCGAGGTAGCTTTTTCCTTACCCTTTCCTTTGCTTGTATCATTGAAGTTCCCAACCGAGCGCGCGTTCTCGGAGGGGTCTTCTTCCTCAGTTACTTCCTTATAGGCAAATTCCAACTTAGCGGGTTGTTTGGCTAGGAATGCTAATTTCCTTAACAAGTTAAAGTCCAATTCTCGGAATTCTGTGTATCTCTCGGGTAGAATAAATTGGCAACCGATGGCTATGCTAGTGATCAATGAAGTACAACCCACGTACTGTGAAGAGTAGTATGCCTGCTGCATACCCTTGAACATGTTGTAAACACATCAAACCAATTGATTGGTTCATCTTGGTCGAGTGCCCACATAATGTTCAAGTCCTCTCGGGTAACTACATCAACAGTTTCGGGTTGGCAATTTATTTCGTAGCAATCAGACGGTGCACGTACTTCCAAACGGGATTCTTAATAGAGATGGTGAAGGATAGTCTCCAATGAAGTCTTGGCGGCTAATATCTTTCCAAATCTGAATTCTTTGTTGTTCCGTAGCCAAGTGACAAAGTCCTCCTTCAGGAAATCCAAGATGTCTATATGCTTCTTGTCGAGTCCAATAAAAATCCAAATCTTGAATTCTGAATTTCCATCCATCATAATCATATGCAAAACCATCTCCTTCAACAGGTTCAAACGAAGCAATGAACTCATAGACAAGTTCCTTATAGCATTGCTTGTTGAAAACAACATCCACATCGAGTGAAGCTCGGCCAAACATGTCATAAACTTTGGCACTAATGCCAAGGCTTTGCATTGTCTTGTCATGAAGGGCTATCGAGCTCACCAAAGGCTTGAGTCGGTTTGCATCTTCAGCTAATCTTTCATAGGTTCGTGCATGGTCTATGTTGTCAAAATTTGGTGGGTAGGATGGGTCATAGGTGTGAACAAACTCAACTTGAGTTCTTCGTTGGGAGGGTGCATTGGTCTTTTTGGATAGTAGGTTGGATTGAGACATGTTGCTCGAGTATGTTGAGTATCCCATGATACTCGATCGGTTTTTATATAAGTCTAAATTGGGAAGCTCTAAGGTTACTCGAGTAGTAACTTACCTAATAAAGTGTGATAAATCCATGAGTATATTAAAGGTTTCTAATAATTGAATATTAAATCAAAGATTTAATCAAAGATTTAATATATGGAAGTTTGAAATTTATTAGGGTTACTCGAGATATTTGTTTAGGAAAGAATTGGGCTAGTGCTCGAGTGGGCTTTGTTAAAAATCTGATTTTTCTAATTTGGGTCGAGTTGTTTAAGTGTTGTGGTTACTCGACCGAATGATCCATAGATTCGGTCGAGTGAAGCAATGTCCTTTTTGCTTCACTTTGCGCTCTTAAAACTTGGCGATCATAAGGGTAAATGGCAATAGAAAATAGGTACGCGCAAGTTCAAGTTACTGACAACAAAGTACCGCAAACGGTACGTCCAAAAAAAATAAACAACAAAAGAGGCTTTCCTAGCACTCTTCCCACTCGAAGCTAGTTCCTTCGTTCATCTTCTTCTTTCCTTTCCGGTCAGCACGCTTAGGCATTTCCTTTGCACATACCCACTCTTTGCTCCTCCTATCCATCAACGTCATAGTGACCAAACGGGTGGTGTCGAGTGGTCTAAAATCTCCTTTGCCTTCAAACAAAATATGAGCGTTCCGCGAGGCAAGTGATCAAAGATGAGCAGCCGAGTGCCTTGCTCTTTTCCTTAGGGTTGATCATCTTCTTGAAGCGCTCGGTGAAGACATAAAACCAATCAATGGAGTCTCCTCGCTCCATGAAGTACATTAAATCCAAGTCTTCCCGAGATACTCGAGCACCTTGGTCAACACGAGTGTTGATGTTTGTAGAAATAATCCGATGGATGTATTTCCATACTCCATCCGTTAGGCACTTGGGTGAGCAATTAGGGTCATACTCGCGCATACCGGTTAGCTTCCTCCATACTTCCAATCTCATCTCATCCGTACAAAATGGAATAACACCTCCGGGAGAGAACCATTCTCCATCCATATACTCCTTCTCCTCCTTGAAAACTTGTGTGTTAATCTCAAACTCCCACGACACGCATTCATTCTCATTATAAAACGGTTCAAAGCTTGAGAAGAACTCGACCACAAGGTTGTGGTGTGTCGGTTGTCCCATCAAATATTCCCACTCGATCAAGCCGGCATTGATAAATATGTTGTCAACAATCTCATAAATTCCAAGCTCGATCATAGTAGGTTTGTGAGGTGCAACGGAACTTACCACTTCCTTCTTGCTCGAGCCAAAGAAGAGTTGAGTAAGCCGTGGCTCTTGAAATGGCTTCCTAAAGCTAAGTTGAGCTCGGGTTGAAAACCGTCCATCTCCTTGCGAGGGTCTTTGTTCTTCCCATGCTCGATCCTTGTCCGCTCGACATTGTTGAATTGAATTGAGGTTGGGGTCGAGTGAATCGGTGGCTTAGGGATTTAGGTTTTGAGAGTGAAGGTGAAGCGGTCGAGTAGGTGGTAGAGAAGGTTGGTCGAGTGATGTTTAGGGTTTTCTAAATTGGACCAATTTCCAATGGACCAAATTTAATTGGTCTAATTAAATTGGAACAATTTCCAATATGACCAAATTAATTGGTCGAGTTGGTCCAACGGTTAGATTTTTAAATTTTGATTTTTTGTATTTTATTTTTGTATTTTGTTTTTGGGTGGTGTGATTCGGTCGAGTAAGATTTTTACTCGATCGAATGAGGGGGGATTAAATTATTTAAATGATTTTATTTAAGTTTTTGGTCGAATTCGGTCGAGTAAGAATCTTACTCGATCGAATGAAATAGAATTCATTTAAATTGTTCAATCTATATTAATTTGGGTGACGTGACTCGGTCGAGTTGGTGGTTTACTCGATCGAGTGAAAGAATTTATCCCCGGAATTTTCCCAAATAATATTCTACCCCACACTTGCATTTTTCCTAATCTAGAAAGCAATAAAGTGCGGAAAAATAAATGCGGAAAAATAAATACTTACTGGCCTAGATTAACGTCCTGGCAAGGACGTAGCCGTGTCTTCATATAAAGAAACACACTCGAGAAGTCCTTTGCTAGGATCCCTTCTCGAGAGGATATGAGTTGCTCATACTAAGATAGCATTGGTCTCCAGCATGATAAATCTTCAGTCTATGTCCGTTGACCTTAAATGTGTTTCCTTCCTTGTTTAATAATTCCACGTGTCCGTCGTCAAAAACTTTAGATATCTTGAATGGTCCGGACCACTTGGAACGTAATTTTCCCGGAAATAATCTCAACCTAGTGTTGTAGAGTAGCACTTCGTCTCCTACTGCAAATCTCTTCTCAATGATTTTCTTATCGTGCCACTTTTTTGTTTTCTCTTTGTAGACTTTCGCGCTTTCATAGGCGTTTAGCGTATCTCCTCGAGTTCATGTAATTGAAGAATACGGTGTTCCCTGCAGCTCTAGCATCGAAATTCATCTTCTTGATAGCCCACATGGCTTTGTACTCGATCTCTACCGGCAAGTGACAAGCTTTTCCGAAGATAAGTTTGTATGGAGACATACCAATAGGGGTCTTGTAGGCTGTCCTATAAGCCCATAGTGCGTCATCTAGCTTCGACGCCCATTCCTTCCTTGCCCTGAAATGGTCTTTTCTAAAATAGCTTTGATCTCTCTATTCGAAACTTCTACTTGACCACTGGTTTGGGGATGGTAAGGTGTCGAAATCTTGTGATATACTCCATGTTTTCGAAGCATCTTCTCGAGTTGTTTCTCCTTAAAGTGCGTTCCATTGTCACTAATGATAGTTCGAGGTACACCATATCTAGGGAAAATGATCTTCTTAAATAATTTCTTTACGGACTTGGCATCGCATGTGGGTGTGGCTATGGCTTCTATCCACTTAGACACATAGTCAACCGCTACTAGAATGTACTTGTTTCCGTAAGATGAAGGAAAAGGTCCCATGAAGTCAATTCCCCATACATCAAAAATTTCTACTTCGAGTATACCCTTCTGAGGCATCTGATCTCTCCTCGAGATGTTTCCCGATCTTTGGCAAGCGTCGCACGATTGAACATACTTATGAGCATCTTGAAAAATAGTTGGCCAATAGAATCCCGACTGCAATACTCGAGCGGCTGTTTTGGATGTGGATCCGTGTCCTCCCGAGAATGAAGAATGACATTCGCGTAAGATTCTATGTTGATCTTTTTCTGCTACACACGTACGATATATGCCATCGACTCCTAACTTATAAAGATAAGGCTCGTCCCAATAGTATCGAGTAGCGTCTCGGAGAAATTTCTTCTTTTGTGCATACGTGATCTCTGGTGGTAGTGTTCCACAAACAAGATAGTTCACAAAATCTGCGTACCAAGGGTCTTTGTTTGAGCTGAGTCTATGGAGAGCAAGTATTCTCCTAGGAATGAATCCTTGATAGGGTCTCCACTTCCTTTATCCTCTAAGGTAGTCTCGAGTCTAGATAAATGGTCGGCTACTACGTTCTCGACTCCTTTCTTGTCTCTGATCTCTATGTCGAACTCTTGCAATAAAAGGATCCATCTAATAAGTCTTGGTTTTGCGTCCTTTTTGTTCATCAAGTATTTGAGTGCTGCGTGATCCGAGTAAACAATGGTCTTTGATCCAACGAGGTATTGTCTGAATTTTTCGAATGCGTAAACTACCGCTAACATCTCCTTCTCGGTTGTGGTGTAGTTTTCTTGAGTTGCATCGAGTGCCTTGCTCGTGTATTGAATGACATGAAGACGTTTATCAACTCTCTGTCCGAGGCATGCTCCAATCGCTCCGTCGCTTGCATCGCACATTAGTTCGAACGGTAAATCCCAATTTGGTGCTCGAACGATCGGGGCGGTTGTGAGTAACTTCTTTAACGTCTCGAACGCTTCATGACATTTATCATCGAACACGAACTTAACATCGTTAGCGAGAAGGTTTGTGAGTGGTTTTGCTATCTTCGAGAAGTCTTTGATAAATCTTCTGTAGAATCCGGCGTGTCCGAGAAAGCTTCTAATACCTCGTACATCCTTAGGCGGTGGGAGCTTCTCGATCACCTCGATCTTGGCTTTGTCGACTTCGATTCCTCGTTTTGAAACTAAGTGTCCGAGCACTATTCCTTCTTGAACCATGAAAATGACATTTCTCCCAGTTTAGAACTAGGTCCATCTCGATGCATCGGCTAGAACTTTGGATAGATTCGATAAACAATCGTCAAAACGAGTCTCCGTAAACTGAAAAATCATCCATAAAAACTTCCATAGTCTTCTCGAGGTACTCGGAGAAAATGGACATCATACACCGTTGAAAAGTTCCCGGAGCGTTGCATAACCCGAAAGGCATTCTTCTATACGCGAACGTTCCATATGGACATGTGAACGTGGTCTTCTCTTGATCCTCGGGGTGGATAGGTATTTGGAAAAATCCACTATACCCGTCGAGGAAACAAAAGTACTCGTGCCCGGAAAGTCTTTCCAACATTTGATCCACGAATGGAATAGGGAAATGGTCTTTTTTAGTTGCTTTATTAAGTTTTCTATAATCGACACACATCCTATATCCGGTTACGGTTCTAGTGGGGATTAATTCATCATTTTCGTTTTTAACTACGGTTAATCCTCCTTTCTTTGGAACGACGTGGATTGGGCTAACCCAATCTGAATGGGGATCGAGTATATGATTCCTGCATCTCTAAGTTTTGTTATTTCTTTCAGAACAACTTCACCTAATTTGGGATTTAGTCTCCTAAGAAACTCCCTAGATGGTTTTGCGTCATCGCATAAACGAATCCTATGCATGCATACGTCGGGACTAATTCCTTTTAAATCATCTATAGAGTGTCCTATAGCATCTTTATGTGTACGTAAAACATGCATGAGTTTCATAGTTTCATCTTGATTTAGCAAAGCACTTATAATTACTGGCGAAAATTTTTCTGAAACTAAAAATTCGTACCTTAGATTTGGTGGAAGAGGTTTCAATTCCTGACCAAATTCATTACCTTTGCTCGAGTTGCTTATGATTGAATGATTACATGTAAGTTCCTGCTCGGTCAAATTCTGCTCGATCAAATTCTGCTCGACCGAAAATGACTCGGTCGAGTACTCGGTTTCATCCATGAGATTCGACATATTTTCATCTTTCTTTCCTTCACTTTCAAGAATTGTTAGCGCGGAAATATTAACTATATCACTATTTGAAATTAGCATCAAACAAATCACAATCCAAAGAACAAGTAGGTGCTTTCATCATTTTAGAAAGATAAAATTTTACCTTGTCCTCACCTAGGTCCAACTCGATTGAACCATCGCCACAATTTATCAATGCCTTGACTGTGTTTAAAAATGGTCTTCCCATAATAACAGGAATTTCGGCATAAGGGTTATCATCCATTTCTAACACATAAAAATCCACAGGAACATAGAATTCTCCAATTTTAACAGGCATATCTTCTAACACACCAATTGGTACTCGTTTAGACCTATCAGCTAGTCTAAGAATTAAAGTGGTGCTAGAAAGTTCTCCTATTCCTAATTTTTCATATAAGATAAATGGCATTATGGAAACTCCTGCTCCTAGATCACATAAGGCATCATCTATATCTATATCTCCTACGGCGATCGGTATAGTGAATGAACCATAGACCTTTTGTTTCTTAGGTATCTTACGTTGTATTACGGCACTAGAATTAGGTCCTAAGGCAACATGGTCTACATCACATAATTCACGACGATGAGTTATGATATCTTTTAAATATTTAGCACAAGTGGGCATTTGAGAAATTACCTCTGAAAATGGTAGAGTGATGCTAAGCTTTCCGAGAATTTCAGCAAACTTCTTGAATGCGGCTGTTTCTTTTACCTTCTTTTGTCCGTGGCTTCCTCCTCCTGCTCGGGCTGCTGAGTGTTACTCGGTTCACCTTGCTCGGCTGAATTTGTTGGTGCTTTATTTGGTCTTGGTCCTTCAAGCTCCTTACCACTCTTCAAAGTGATAGCGCTTACGTCGGCTGAGTTTATTTCAGGCTGAGAAGGAAGTTTTCCGAGATTCCTTGAATGCGTTGAAGCGAGTTGCGCAAACTGTGTCTCAAGCATCTTCTGTTCGGCTTTCCCTTGTTTGAGTTCTGCGAATATATTCTGAATGTCTTTGCTCTGTTGTGCTTGAGCAGCTATCATTTGAGTCATTAGTTGCGCTAAGGTGGGTTCCTCAGATTTCTTGTCTTCCTTCCTTTGGTTGAAATTCTGATTTGTGCTCGTGCCGTAGTTCTGACTCGAGGCTTGGTTGCTCGGGTAGTCTCCTCTAGCTTGGTCTCGTGAAAAGTATTGAGACTTACCTGGGCTTTGGTTATTGTACCCTTGAGTAAGGTATTTTGGTTTCAAGTCTGAGTAGAATCTAGTCTGCCTTTGTTGAGGGGGTACGTAGGATCCTTGTCCTCGAGCTATGTAGCTAACGTCTTCTCCTCCTTTAGGTTCGTAAGCTTCTTCAGTGTTCTTGCTAACCTCGTAGACGTTTGATTGTGTTTTCTTCTTATCTAAGTTAAGGTTAGAAAGGGCTTACACTAAAGAGTTAACGGTTTTTGAAAGGTTATTAAAGTCGGCTTTCGTGACTGAATTCGTACTCGGCTCAAGTTCCTCCTTCTTTAGATGGTTTCGATCCCCACCCCATTGGTGGCTATTCCATGCGAGTTTCTCTATAACCTTGAATCCTTCGCTCGCGAGTAGTCCCATGATGCTTCCTGTGCTTCCTTGATCCATGCGTAATCGACTGTTTTCGTCCATTCCATCGTAGAACATCGACAACAATTCCCATTTGTTATATCCATGATGAGGACATTCGCGTTGAAGTCCTTTGAATCATTTGTACGCTTCATGAAAAGATTCATGGTTGGCTTGAACGAATTTGTTAATTCTATCCCTAATACGTTTTACCTTTGCAGGGGGGAAATATTGGTTTACGAAAGCTTGGGCTAAGGCGTCCCATGTCTTGAATGTGTTTGGCTCGTGTCCTTGAAGCCAATCTTTCGCTCCATCGGTTAGAGAAAATGGAAATAGCTTCATGTAAACTATTTCTCGAGGTACTCCTGTAAATTTATACGTACGGCATAATTCAGTAACATTATTAAGATGAACGTGAGGGTTACCATATCCGTCAAACGATTCACTCTTGATCATTTGGATGAGTCCTCCTCGAAGTTCAAAGTCATATCCTTCTTCATTGGGAATGCGAATGGGAGAATCATAACTTTCAATGGTTGGAGTTATGTAATACTCAGCTGGTTGCTCGACCTCAGCCCCTGCTCGAGCTGCTCCTTGCGGTCGAGTTTGATTTTCCATGTCTGGTCGAGTGTGATGATTTGTTCTCGGTTTCTTCGGTATTGTCCAAGGGAAATTCCACGAAGTTGAGGTCAAAGGTCTAGAAGATCTCGAAGAGCTAGAACTTGAGTTTGTGACGTCCACTTGCACCTTTTTCTTCGCTTTAGAGTTTGATTGCATTCACCTACAAAAAGATGAATTTTTAGTAATAGCTAGAAAAATAAGCAAATGAAAGTTTTTATTACTACTATTTTTTTATTTTTTTATTTAGGATTTCGAGTGACTCGAAATCTAGAACTAAAAATTAAACTAGTAAAAAGATTTTAAAAACTAAAAACTAAACACCGTTCCCCGGCAACGCAACTCAAAAGAATTTATTGAACTAGGGGTGACCTAGTTTCGATCGCAAACAGATGGAAAGGGCAGTCAAATAAATGTGAGGTAAGCGGGAGGTAAGCGGCGAGCCGGCGATGACCTAGATCTTGTGAATCGCAATGCCAGTGGGAAAATTTCTAAAGTTAGGGTTTTCTTTCACTATCAAAAAGATGTGAATAATTAAAGTTTATTTGTATAAAAACGCTTATTGAAAAAGTGTTTGAAATTAATAATTTGGTGACTCGTCATGCTTTCCACGTCACTGATGACTGGACTTAAAACGCTAATTGAAAACACGTTTCTATAGTTATGCGCCTTTTCAAACAGCGTCTCAACTAAATAAGGGTAAAGAGAGAACTAAATCTTCAGGTGGGGTAAATAAGGAAGAAAAAGTTTAAACAAGGGTAATTTTGGAAATTTTTCACAAGATACTTACTAACTTAGTTTAAAGACGAAGCCGAATCTTCTTTCCTAGAAAAACATTTGAAAAGTGCTTTGATAAGATCCCTTCTCAAGCGGTGCAAATAGTACTCAAGATATCTTCTTGCGGGTTGGATCACCACGCTTTGGAATCGTCATTGATTGTGTGCGAGATGCATGAAGATTTTCATTTTTCGGAGGTTCTGAACTACCTCGATTTGCAAGCTTTGCTTTGCCTCCAGTAGGTGATACTCTTTTCTCAAAGGGTTTATTCTCTTTAGGAAGTTCCTTAGTCTTCTCAAACTCAACTTTGTCTTTAGAGTTCCTGCGCCTTCTTCTTTTCCTCTTTTTCTTGAGGGGAGGTTCAAACACATGTGTGGAATTTTTACATTTCTGCTCACCCCCCGATACCAATTAATCATAGACGCGAAGGATTCCCTAGCTAAATCACCTCCAAAACTTTCAAGCTCACAAGGAGTTAGTCCATCACAAGTAGAGAAATAATTAATCATGTGATAATCAATTTAATAACTAGGAGTTTTCATGATGTTTTTAAAGTCAAACATAGTTTTATCATTTCCCAGGTTCAACTCAATGGTTCCTTTACCACAATCTATTAATGTTGTAACCGTGTTCAAGAAAGGTCTACCTAGAATTATAGGTATTTCACTTTCAACCTTCATCTCCCACACATAAAAATGTTTAGGAACATAAGAATTTTCTATCTTAATGGGAAATCTTCTAGAAGGCCTATATGATTCACATTTATTGGAGTTAGCTCTCTCATATCTAGCTTATTAAACAAGGAATATGGCATGAAGGAAATGCTAGCTCCTATATCAAATTATGCTTTCTTTATACAAAAATCGGCAGTAAATATAGGAATGGAAAATGAGTCATGATCATCTAACTTCCTAGGCATGCTTTGTTGGATAATTGCACTACAATTTTCATCTAGGGTCACATGCTCAAGTTCATTAATTTCTCTCCTATGTGACATTGATAGAGCACTTTTGTATGCTGTTTTAAGTCCGTTACACTGCTTAGATTCTAACATATTTTAGTATAAGATTACGCTTTTGGTGTAGTTTTGTATCTCAGGTTTAAAAGAAGAGTTAGAACAAAAGTGCAACAAGAAGGCTGAATCTCGAAACAAAAGACAACAAAGTTAACAAGAGCCAAAGACCAACTAGCGTGCGAGCAGTATGACGCGCCAGTCTTAGTCGCGCAGAGCATAGCAAAATGATGACGTTAGCAATTAGCGAAATATCTGGAGCGATGACGTCATCACGCGCAAAGAATATTTCTAAGTCTGGAATTTAGAGATAAAGATATTTCCAAAGCTGAGTTTTAGAGATAAAGATATATTCTCTTGCCTAAATATTCGTGGAAACCCTAGGAGGCAAGTCTATAAATACAAAGCTTCATGGAAATCACAGATATGCGTACTTAGAGCGATTTTAGAGAAGATCAGCTGCGCAGATAGAGAGCAGAGTGCGCTGCCGACGCAAGCTAGCGACGCAACATTCAGATTTGTTACATTAGTTGTTTAATGTTTATTCTTGAGATGTATACGTTCAGTATGAGTAGCTAACTTACTGAATTCGGTTTGGATTCAGATCTATGAATGACATGTTTTGAGGTTTTGTTTTTTAACTGCATGATAAGTTTAGTATTATTATTCCTAGCTCAATTGCATGATAATTTGGTTAGACAATTAAGCGAAGCCTTGCACCGCAGACTTAGTTGTAAAATCTGTTCTCTATAGTTAAACTATCAGAAGTACGTGACTGTGAATGATAGGAGTGACACTAGAATAGTCGATAGCTACCTTGACCGGATTCGTGGTTGACTAGACTAGAATTGAATAATAATATCATACGGACCTTGACCGGAATGTATGTGTAGGTTATTAAGTTGTGACAGGACCTTAACCGGCGTGAACTTTATATCATGTATCTTTAGTGACCAATGATAAACATGGAAATTTATAGTGAAGAATCTGAACCGAGCTCATCTCTTGCAATTTATTAACATCTTTTGTGACTGCCTTCTGATCGTGCGCCAGTACCACTTGCGCAACTGTTTTCTTTTCCTTTAATTACTTTCACTCACAAACTCCAATCTTTAGTTGTAGATAGAAGAAGATTTCTCACCGTTCCCTGTGGATTCGACCCTAGCTTGCCAATACTATACTAGTAGGAGAGTCGGGACAAATTTGCAGCACTCAACGACGTGCTCGTCAAATTTTGGCGCCGTTGCCGGGGAGCGGCTAGAAAAGTTTCCAAAAGAAAATGAAAGTGTTTGGATGAAGTAACAAATTGAAACAAAATAAAATAAAAATATGTACACAAATAGTCTAAAACGACACTAATTATTTCTAATGATGCACCAAAACTAATAATGCACTAAAACGCTACTCCATGGCAATGACACCATTTTGTGTAACGTATTTTTACCCCTCTGTATTTGTCTAATTCGTTTTAGGGGTCAAGTAGTAGTCAACCAGTTATTATAAACTCGGAAGTCCAAGTATCATCCCAAGAGAGAAAACATAGTGAATATACTAGATAATCAGTGTTATGTCTTTTCTATTCGATCAAAAAGTTGATTGTTGTAAACTATATTTCTTAAGGTAAGCAAATAATGGAGATGAAAGATTTCCTAATAAGAGAAGTGTTCCGGAATCATACTTCACCCATCTGTATCACTCAATTCATGCACTAAACTTCATAATATAAACCTGTTATACGATATATGAGAATAAACCATATGTGCTTTTGAGTGAGCCAACATCCTCGGGTCATCACTCAAGCTACACATCTTATACTATGAGTCCCTCCATAGAGGCAAACTTGATTATTCCCGATAATTAACACCCCACCATTGTAGACGTTATCAATAATGAAAAACACATTAATCACAAGTTTTTCAAATAAACTAACTCCTCTACTATGTGTATGTTACCGCTCACGATTGCCTGGTGTTGCAAATAATATTCACCTACGTACTACCATTCATAGCTACCGTAGTTAGTGTCAATCCTTATCAATCTGATTAATCACCTCAAGCCATTTCTAGTGTTGGTTCTAAACCTATGCAATTCGTGCAACTAGGCATCCATGTAATGCTAACTAATTAAAATGAACATATAAATAGGAACATGTAGAATCGAATATACTCGTATAACCAAAGCAAAAATTCATCCATTCATCACATGAAAATTCAGTTGGATACACACGGGTTCCATAGAATCTCGGAACAAAACAACTACTCACTAATCATGTTGATATAAACATTATATATATAAGAAGAAAGTAAGAATAATAGAACCGTATGTAGAGAAAAATCATTCACTACAAAGCCGAATCTTCAATTATCAATTTTCTTTGAGTCTTTGTCGTTATCTTCTCTCCATTAGGTGTAGTCTCTTCTCCCCCAAAATAAGCCTCCCCAAAATCTGCACTCATCATCCCCTTTGTTTCTTAGGGTTTCTTGATTTTATGTTAATTGGTTCTTAGAGTTGCGCTTGTATCACCCATATCAAATCTTCTTCAAATTAACGGATATGAGTGATATGACCTATCAGAAAATAAGCTTCTTGTTGTCCCCATATCAGTGTGATACAGTCGTATCGAATCTGCTGCGATATACTCAGATTGCTGCCTTTATCTTTGAGTGCTTTTTTCACCCCTTTACCCTCAGAATTTGAATTTTGTGAGAACTGAGAAGTTGTAGCAGATTGAGTTATCTTTTCAACAAGCTATCATTCGTCTCAATCTGATATTCGAGCTGTATTTTATAAGCGTTCAAATGTAGATAGGTCTGGCTGTCACATTTTCACTCTAATATGCAAAATACTCGCTCACCGAACATCAAATTCAAATCTGAAAATATTTAACTTGAAACATGGAATAAAGGAGTCAAATAAGAAAAAGGGATCGAGAAAACGACTCGAATTCTTAAGTAATGAAGTGAATAATAAGTCGAGAAATCGACTTGTCACTACTGTTAAGCTCGGGGACATTGAAGACAAACAGATTTAAGGCGTTAGAGAACCAGATTCTCACGCGCAAAAATGCTGCCTCTGCTAGGTCTCATTGCGCAAGTGAATGCAGCATTACTCATCCTGCGGTCTAAGATTGTAAACATTATGATGTAAACATTATGATGTAAACATTTGGACTTGGTGTATGGAACTAATGAGGTGTTGTGTTCACTGCCAAAAACTTTGGCATTTGATGTAATATCACTTTTGGGATGTTTAATTTTAAGGTTTCTAAACTTGCTATGTAGTCTCTTATGGGTGTTGCATAATATTGGGGGTTTACAATGTAGTTTTATATGGTGATGCATAAAATGAGTGCTGTAGAATGATGTTTCAAATAAATTTGGTAGATGGATGTTGCATAATATGAGTGTTACATAAAATAACTCATGCAACATTTCCTTGCGACATCAACGGATGTCTCAAAAGGTATAACCTTATGCCACATACTAAAATTAGTCATGTGGCAAAAAACGATGCAACAGAGCTTACGCGACATAGACTTATGTGATGACTGTTCGTTGCACTGCGATTATGCTACATAAATTTAACTTTAGAGCACAAAAATTCTATTTTTCCCTCAAGGGGTAAAATGGTGTACTGTTTCTAGGTTCTTAATGGGGTGGAATAGGTTTTCCTTCCATTTTAGGAGGGTTTTGGATATTGACTATTAGAGGATTTTCCTCAATTTTTTGTGGAATTGTGAGATTAGGTCTAGGGAATATGGTAAGGGGACTAGGATGGTTGGTAGTTGATGTAGAAGCTTTGTCGAGGATGGTTATCATTCAATGTATCTATCAAGCAATGAAAAGATAGCTTAGTCGATGTAGAATAATACAAGGAAAACAAGATATCACAATATAAGCAATTACAAACAACTAAAAGAAAAAATAGAGTGAATTAAACAAATCTAAGTAAAACTAAACAGCTAAGTATCCTAAGAAGCCGTTTTGACGCACAGTTTTAGGGCAAGTATTCTTGGGAACACAAATCCTAATACGCAAGTCAAACAATATTTTTAACCTTGGTGGCCTAGGGTCCAAACCAAAGGAAGAGGTGGTAGTTATCTAGCTAAACATTACTTAAATGTATCCTTATCATTTGTAGCGGAGAGTTGGCTCTAATTTTAAATTGGGTTCAATCTATATTTATGAGTAAATTTGTGGTTCTTGGATAGATTTGAAGAACAATTAAATTGAAAATTTGAAAATAAAAAGAGGGCTTATTTGTAGGATTCAGCTCCGGTGCAGCGAAAATGAGTTGTTTTATTAAATAGTAATTAAACCTTAACTATATAGTTTTGAAATTGATGGATATCCGCTTTCATCTTTAATGAAATTTTTTCATCTTCTTAATTCAATTCTCTGGTGCTAGTTACGACCGGCGATCATGATTATGTGATGCAGTCGCTACTCCAACACAAAGCCTAAACCCCTCATCGTTGTAAATCGATACGTGACGCCATTTGATTGATTGATAGAGACTATTGGGTTGAGTTCGTAATTCAATACAATCGATTGACCTTGTTGTTGGAGGCAAAGGTGATCATATCATTAGATGTTGATCAGGATGAATCGGTAAAATAATTTGAATCTTTGGATTCGGAGCCCTAATTTCAATTGGGATTTTCTTGAGTTTGTTATACTTATTTGTGTTTTGGGCGTTGCAGGTTGACAAGTTGAAGTCTTTGATTGTAGTAGGGGTACAATTTTTTTTACTAAATTTGTCAAGAAATGGACAATCCCCATTCTCAAGCCAATTAAATTATTTCCCTCTACCCTAACCCTGCAGAACCCCTGTCCTGCCCCCATCAGGAATCGAACCCGGGTTGGCTCCAGTGGTGACCCTTTTGACTCCGACTCTTACCAACTGAGCTAACCCCTGATGGGTGGGGTACAATTTTTTTATTTGTAAACTCTCTTTCATTTGCTGAAATATGCGGGTTTAAGATGCCAATGCTCAATAGAATCTGCTAAAAGGTTTTACATATTTAATTTGCATATCAGGCAGATCCTGAAAATGCTCAAATTGTACTTGGCAATGATCTTAGTGTAAGCTACAGGAAGTTTTACGAGCTCGCCATCAACATACATCTGACTTGAAACGTCACAACATGAATGACAAGTAAGTAGCTCACTTTGGAGGGAAATTAATTATTTTGTTTTCCATTTATAATATTTGATAGTTTTAGAAACAGATCTACTTTTATTCTGTATGAGAATGGATCGAATGAAAAGTGGTAGTTTAGTTATAAAATACAAACAAATCTAGACCTTCCATTAAATTACATCTAACGGTTCTAATAAAATCATATTAATTAATATATTAAATGACAAAAGTCAATAATGGTAATACACTTTATAATTATTTATAAATATACTAATTAAATTCAATCCCTTATTTTATGGGATAGAGGTAACCGACATTCAATTTTTTCTCACCTGATCTTTACATCTTTATAATATATTTACAAATATACTAATTAAATTCAATCCCTTATTTTAAGGGATAGAGGTAACCAACAATTTTTTTCTTTCAATCTTTCAAACTCGTTTCTTCACCCTACTCCTAAACAATGAGTTATCAATTCGACAGTAACTCTATCATCTTCCTATTAGGAGATTCTGATGATCCTGCTTTGTCGAATTCTAAATCCATACATTGTATACATTTGATTCATGAATCATATTATAACAAATCATGAATCATAGATGTCTTATAACTGGAAAGTTTAGTTCGTTATCTGTTTTTGTTTACATTGATGCTCTGATAAATTTATTTCATGTTTTTGTATTCATAAGGGTCTATTTTTCTATTAATATCATATTTGTTCGTATGATTCATACGTTGTACATATTTGATTCGTGAATCATAACATAACAAATAATGAATCATGGCTCCATATTATAGGTAACTATATTTATAACATCTGATGAATCATATAACAACAAATGATGAATCATAGACACTTATAATTCATTATTTCATTAAAATATATATATATATATATCTCTTATATCTCTAATAAGTGATATTGGAACGATGGCCAACTCGTTTTTCAATAACCGTTTGTCTCTCCCTTCTACTCTTTCTCGTACATTCTGATGCAACACATATACAACAATCAATAACAATATTTATTCGCAAAATATTTGTGTAACAGAATCTGAAACAGTAAGCGACTTAACATATTTCTACTCAAATCTTCTTGGAATCATTCTCGCGGCGGTGTCGCGACCTACAAACATAGAAGACTTTGTAAATCTACGTGACATGTAGCTAATCGATATACGAATCCAACGTTACCGACTTGAGGTTTCCAAAAGCAGCTTAGGATTTCAAAATTGCCGATCGAGGTGAGCTGATGATGGTTTGGGGTGGTCGTTTCATGCATCGTCTCAAAGCTGAATTTTTGATCGCCAATTTGTAAAATCAATGCTCAAATCGAATCTGAATTAATATTTACCTAAAACCATGATTTTAGGAATATCAAAACAGATTAAATTTTGGCAATTTCGTGACTAATTTACCCCTTTATGGATTGTAAACATTAATTTTATTATTTAAATCTTTCAATAGTTACAAATTAATCCCAAATTTAATAGCCGCAGATCTACAAAATTTAATGGTCGAGATTTGCTTATATTTTATAACTAAAAGTTACTTTTCACCTGATCTTTACTCATTTTTGTATCATCTAATAATTTAGGATCTTTTGCAGTTAAATCTTTATTAAACTTGCAAAATTCAGCACTTGTGCCGTCTGCATTTCTTTCAGCCTTTGCTCTATGCTGATCCCTTTGACGCAGAGGCTCAAAAGCAAATCCAAGTTGTGCCATCTGCCAGGTTGGGTTATTTCATCTTCTGACTACATTTTTTGAATTAAATCTAGCCTCACTATGAAGCACCTAGTCCACCTTGATTTTTATATAAATTGAAAAATAGCTGAAACTTTGGCCATGCATTCATTCAAGATTCCACACCACTTCATTGAACAATTTAGCTTCTAAGTTGACAAGGATGTTTTATGTTCTCTCAATTTCTGTGCAGAAAGGTATTGATGAACTGGGCTGCTGCATTTGAGCACAATCCAGAAGCTTTTGCTTGAGTGGTATTTTCCTGACTTTTTTATACTTTCATTAGTAAATCCTAAACAATGTAAGTTGACATTTAAGATGTGCACTGCCTACAACCACTTTTGTTCTACATAGATCATGTTGTATATTGAGGTCAATGACTCAATGGTGTCCCTTTGAAGGTAATGACATAATTTTGGCTTGTATCAGTGACAGTTCATACAAAAATTGTTCATACAAAATGTTGAACCCTTGGGGTTTTGATGATGACAAGTGATCAATACTGACTAGTGTATTGAGTGTGCAGAATTGTGGTTCACTGGACTTACTGAACGACTAGTCTGAAGTCGTTGGCAGTTCCTGATATTTCGGACTCAGAAAAATCAGGGAAGATTATCTAGTTTCCTAAACTGATTATATCAATTGTGATAATATTCTAACTGCCTATATTGATTGTGATAATATCCTAACTGCTTTTAGAAGTTTAGAAAAGAAATATTGAACAAAGATTTCGATAGATATGATATTTCCTAATCTGATATTGCATGGATTGTAGGACTGATTTGGAAGGTGTGGCTTAATATAAAAGCCAGCAGCAGGAGCTCAGATAAGTGTGACTTTGTGAGAGAGCTAGAGGAGGCGATCGAGACCAAAGCACAAGGAGACGAGCAAGGGCAGCAAGGGAGCCAGCGTGACCGTGTTTATCACATTGGTTGAGTGCTCTTCGTGTTACGCTAGAGACTGCGTCAGTTCATCTAGTGTGAGACGATTTGCTGCAGAACTTTGGAGTTTGATTGGTGTCTGAGAATCAAGGGGTGCAGCTTAGAACAGTAGTAAACGAGGAGTTGTACTAGCTGATTCGAGTGTATTCGGTTCGAGAATATCAATAAAGTTCGAAGTTGAGAATCCTTCCAGTTGCTGCTGGAAGGGGTGGTTTTTCCCAGTTGGGTTTCCACCTAAAATCGTGAGTATTGTTTTACTTGTGTTTATTACAGTACTCTTGTTTATTCCGCTGCGACTAGTCGTATCGAGGGACAAGTCGACCCTCACGACTAGAAGTACAAGCTAACCTCGATCCAACAATTGGTATCAGAGCCCGGTGCTCTAGATTAGTGTTAGCTTGCAGGTACAATGGCCAAAAACTTTGGAGATTGGACACCCCCACCACTGAAATCGGGAGAATATGACTGGTGGGTCAAACAGTTCAAGTCACATGTGTGTTCACTGGATGCTCAGGTCTGGAAAGTTATTACTAGAGGAGATGAACCGATTTTGGACCTGATGATGATGGTTAAGGATGAGGATCTTTATGATGAAGAGGACTATAGGATCGTTGAAAAGAACCATCGTGCTAAAAGAGTTCTCCTTCAAGCACTGACCGAAGGAGACAAACGGAAGATACTAGGATATGACACTGCCAATGAGATTTGGGAGGCCCTGAAAAGACTGTACTCTGGGAATGAGGATATTCAGAAGAACAGAATATTGACAGCACTTAAGGATGAGTCGGTTGCTCAGGGAAGGAATGAATCCCTGGAGGACTTTCATTCCAGGTTCCAGACATGTGTGGGACAACTAGTCTTTCTGGGTGAGAAGATGGAAGACTGGAGAATCACTCACCGGTTCCTCCAGGCACTGGATCCTAGCTGGGATCATATAGCAATGGCCCTACACGCTCAATCGGATATTAAAGCTATATCACTGGAAGAACTTGTAGCGAGACTTCAGTCACATGCTATTGTATTCAAAGGGAAGACGGCCTCCAGAGAAGCTACAAAGTCCAAGTCACTGGCACTTAAGGTTGAAAAAGCGTTTGAACTAGTCCAGACTGATGATCAAGATGATGAGGACCTTGATGAATCTACTGCGTTGATCACCAGAGCACTAAGAATGACAAAACTGGATGCTATGAGGAAAGTCAGAAAGTTTAACAGAGAAGACAACCAGAACTCACAGTCCTCTAATCAGAACACACAATCGACTGGTCCTAAGGACAAGAAGGACATCATATGCTGGTGGTGCCAAAAGAAAGGACATAGAGCATCTGAGTGTCTGAGAAAGAAGGCAGGAAAGCCTGCTACTGAAAGGGATGGCAAAGCAATGTTGCTGCATGGGGAGATGAAGGAGAAGAGAGTGACTGTGAGCTACCAGTGAATCGGGAAGTCTGCTTAATGGCACTTGGAGATGACGCGAATAATGAGGTAACTACTAAATCTCCTTCTAGAATGTCTCGTGCTGATTTATTAGATCTCCTGAGAAAACTAACCGATGTGAATGACGAGATGAGTAGTACAGTGGAGGAGCAGAAAGTTGAAATTGCAGGTCTTATTGAGGAAAATCTGTTATGGTCTGGTACTGCTAAAGAACTTCAGAATGCGATTAAGAAGAAGTCCGTCAAATGTAACAACTGTCCAGATCTGAAAGAGGAAGTCAACAAATTGAGGAATGAAATACAGAAATTGGAAAAGGAGAAAACAGAACTGACTGATGAACTGGAAAGGAAGAGTCTAGAGAATGACGAACTGGTCACAAAACTGGACAAGCTGAAGATGAAGGCACCTGTTGTTGATGCTGCTGAACAAAAGGTACCTACACTGAGTGAAAGATTCCGACCAGGTCTTGGATACGTTGCTGAAGAAAAACAGCTTGCCTCCACCAGTTCTGACAGAACACATACTAGCCAGAAAATTTCGAAGGATCATTCTAACGACCAGTATGTGCCATTTGATGGTTCTAAGGCATATCAGATGTGGAAGAAGCAAGCAGATAACACTGGACCATTGAACTTCCAGGAAAGAAAGAAGGGTAAACCGTTCAGACCGGGAAACAGTAAGTACGTAAACTTGAGATCGCACCGTGTTTGCTGGCACTGCGGTAATAATGGACATTACCGCAGAGAATGTGGTAAGCTAAAAGTTGATAAGGAGAGGAATGAGATGTACACTAGGAATCATGGTCAGGAAGTCAGGGGGAACCACAAGTGGAAGAACCCATGAGATCACAACAAAGGTACTCTCAAGGCTATGAACCACATATACCATCATGAGAAGCGACCACAACACTGGACAGACAGAGACAGTCCTCACCTCTATCATAAGGAACGACCACAACACTGGACTGACAACACTTGACTAGACCTCACTGGACATCCACAGGAGGAAGACCTAGGGAAACTCCAAGAAGGAAAATTGATCTTGGAACAGAATGGAAACCTAATCCTACTAACAAATTTATTAATGCTGTTTCCTATAAATCAAAAGCAGTTAAGCCCAAGTCATCTGGGTCCGTAAGACTGATGTTTCCTTGCAGGTAAGAAGAAGGGACAAAGGTGGTTCATAGACAGCGCATGCTCACTCCACATGACAGGGAACAAGGAGTGGTTTCTAACCTCAATAAACATCAAGGAGGACCGATCACCTTTGGAAACAAGAGCAGAGGTGAAATTTGTGGGATCGGTACTGTAAGTCTGTCTAGTACTACTCAAGTAGAAGATGTTAGTTATGTTAGAGGTTTAAGTTATAACTTGCTAAGTGTTTCTCAGTTATCGCAAAAAGGTAAAAATCGAATTATTTTCACTGACACTGACTGTTTGGTTGAGCGCATTGAGACAGGAAAGATTCTTCTGAAGGGAATAAGAAATAACAATGTCTATATTGTTGATCACTCGTTTGAGCCAGAAGGGGAGTTGTGCCTTGTGTCGCACTCAGATGATTCTGACTTATGGCACCGAAGACTAGGACATGCCAGTCTACGTCTTCTCTCCAAACTCCAAAAGAAGAATCTAGTAGAAGGATTACCCAGCGTGAAGGAATCTGAGAACGGAGTATGCGGTTCTTGTGCCAAAGGTAAAATGGTGAGAAGCTCCTTCAAATCAAAGGACTGGGTAAGTTCCAAGAAGCCTCTAGACTTGATTCATATGGATCTATGCGGACCGATGCGTGTCCAGAGTAGAGGAGGTAATCGGTATGTACTAGTCATTGTTGATGACTACTCAAGGTACACCTGGACTATCTTTCTTAGAACTAAAGATGAAACTTTTGATGAGTTCGAAAATTGGAAAACTAGTGTTGAACGATTACTTGACTTATCTATTATCTCACTACGTACTGACCATGGAACAGAGTTCCAGAACTCTCAATTTCTTGACTTGTGCAGACTGGAAGGTATAAGTCATAACTTCTCCGCTCCTAGGACCCCCCAACAGAACGGAGTGGTTGAAAGGAAAAATCGAACTCTAGAGGACATGACTAGGACCATGATGATAGCCAGTAATCTTCCTAGAAACTTCTGGGCCGAAGCACTACATGCCGCATGCTATATCGTCAACAGAGCCTATCTGAGACCAGGGATTGACAAGACTCCATATGAGCTTCTGAGGGGTAGAAAACCAAATCTGTCTCACCTGCGTGTCTTTGGTTGCAAGTGCTATGTGCACAATAATGGTAAGGACAGTCTTGGTAAGTTTGATCCGAGAAGTGACGAAGGAACCTTTGTTGGATACTCATCTTCAAGCAAAGCCTACAAAGTTTAAAATCATCGGTTGAAGAGAGTAGAAGAGTCGATACACGTCAGGTTCGACGAGTCAGTTATGGGAGGAAAGTCTGTGAGAACTTTGGAGCTGACAAAAGATGACGATGATGACTTCGAACTGACCAGAGATGAGTGGACTCCAGAGGAAGTTCCTGTAGACGAACCAGTTCCTATGGCTCAAGGAACAAGTGGAGGAGAAGGACCTCATAATGACAACAATGCAGAAGATGAAGAATCTAACAGGGAAGAAGATACTGTTGTGGAACCAGTGGATGCTGATGAACAAGATGAAGCAAATGATAATAATCAGTTACCAGGGTCTGGAAGTGCTCCATCGGAAGAGAGACAGACAGAGCAACAACAAGAAGCTCCCAGAAGAAGCGGACGACAGAGTCATCCTCCAATCAAATTCAGAGACTATCATACTGAACTTCCGAATCTGTCGTCACCGAACACTAGTGATAATGGTCAGGTTGCATTATTGAGTTACTGTGCTAATACTGCCTTTGTTTCTCTTGCAGAACCAAAAACAGTAGCTGAGGCACTAAGAGATCCAGACTGGGTAGTAGCCATGCAAGAAGAGCTCCACCAGTTCGAGCGCAACAAAGTCTGGGAACTAGTCCCTCGTCCATCTGACCGGACCATCATTGGAACCAAGTGGGTATTCAAGAACAAGCTCGATGATCAAGGGAACATTGTACGAAACAAAGCAAGATTGGTGGTCAAAGGGTATAATCAGCAGGAAGGCATAGACTATGATGAGACATTCGCACCAGTGGCAAGACTGGAGGCAATCAGACTGCTGATTGCGTATGCTGCCTACCATGGATTCAAGTTATACCAAATGGATGTTAAGACGGCCTTTCTGAATGGAATTCTGAAAGAGGAGGTGTATGTGTCTCAGACACCTGGGTTTGAAGATCACCAGTTCCCAAATCATGTCTACCGATTGGAGAAAGCACTGTACGGGCTGAAACAGGCCCCTCGCGCCTGGTATGAGAGATTGTCCCAGTTCCTACTTGATCATGGATATACCAGAGGACAGGTAGACAAGACTTTGTTCTTGCTGAAAAAGGGAAGTGATATACTAGTGGTTCAAGTTTATGTAGACGATATTATTTTTGGATCCACTAACATATCTCTTGTCAAGAAATTTTCAGAGCTCATGAGAACCGAATTTGAAATGAGTATGGAAGGAGAACTCACCTTCTTCCTTGGTTTACAAGTGTCACAGGAAAAGGAAGGAACCAAGATCTACCAACAGAAGTACCTGAGAGAGATGATAAAGAAGTTTGATATGAGCAATACCAAACACTTCAGTACACCGATCTCTCCAAATGACTCGCTTGGGAAGGACGAGTCTGCTACACCAGTTGACCAGAAACTCTATCGGGGAATGATAGTGTTTGTCTCTGTGCCAGGTTTCAGGCTGACCCCCGAGAAACACACTTGAAGGCAGTTAAAAGAATACTCAGGTATCTTAAGGGAACTGACAACTTGGTGTTGTGGTATCCCAGAGGAGAATCGCTAGAACTTGTGGGATACACCGACGCAGACTTCGCCGGAAGCAGAATAGATCGGAAGTCGACCTCTGGAACAGCTCAGTTTCTAGGCTCATGTCTAGTCTCCTGGTCCTCCAAGAAACAGAATTCAGTGGCACTTTCCACTGCAGAGGCAGAGTATATGGCAGCTGCTGCATGCTGCTCTTAGCTGTTATGGCTCCGACAACAGCTAAGTGACTATGGTCTAAAATTACTTTCAGTTCCTATTTTCTGTGATAACACTAGTGCTATTGAAATCTCTAAGAATCCTGTGCAGCACACTAGAACAAAGCATATAGAGACACGTTATCACTTTCTGAAAGACTGGGTCGAAAAAGGAATAGTCACAATGAACTACTGTAGGACAGATGATCAAGTCGCTGATATTTTCACAAAGGCCCTGCACAGGGAAGTCTTCGAGAGGCTCCGAATGGAGCTGGGTATGATCTCTCTATCTTAATCAGTACATAACTTCTACTACTAACCTCTGTCTGATCTGAATATTCATACTCTGGTGTTAGTAGATAGAAGTGACTAGTGATCATCGAGTAGAGGTCACATATCTTGTGTACTAGTAGCTTCAGTACAGCTTAAGACTCCCGTCACATATGGTAAAACTGTGATATATTTCAGTATGTTCTTTGTGACCTAACAACACTTCCTATTTGTTCCCACATTATAAGCCCAAAGGAAGTAGTTGAGACCACCCCTAGCCTATTCCAGAACTAGCTGTCTCCATTCCCCATCTGTTTTGACTAGTAGTTAGGAGACACTAGTGGTAGAGTATACACACATATACTAAATTGATCATATGCTTGAGTGTGTTCATATGATTCTCTGACTAACAGATTTTTCTTTGGAGTAATGTTTCTCTGTCACTTGGACAACTGCCGCATTACTTCCTTCACAGCATACCTTGGGACTGGTTAATCAGAGAGACTAGTGGTACGACTTGGTCGACAGATAGCATTCATTAGCCACCGTTTGGATTGACCAATGAGATACAGATTTTGTGACACCCGAAGAAAACGATTGGACTTATCAGGGTAGGTGAGGTGACAAATTTGGATAATTTTGAAATTTAAATTTTGGTGAGAGAATATTTAGGAGGATTTTTGGGAGGTATATATACATAATTTTGGGATCAGCCTCTTCACAATTGCCGCCGATTCAGAAACCCTAAATTACAGAAACCCTAGATCTCGAATCCTCCCGACCTTCAACCTCAATGGATTTCTCAAGCTTCAACCTTGCTGCCATGCTGACACCAGAGGAATTACGGGCCATGGCGAGCGCCATGGAAAAGATGCAGCAAGCAAAGATTGCAGCCGAGACAGCCAAAGCATCGGCATCTACATCTGGCACTCCTCAGGTTGTCGCTCCGCTTCCTGAGATGGTTGTTCCCACTGACGAGCAAGTTGATGCAGTGGTTGACACGGTGGTGAAATCCATCCCTAAGGAAGACAACAAATCTGAGAAGGAGAACTCCACGAAGAAAGGCGATGGTATGGATTTGGAGATTGAGACGACTCAGGTGGTGGTGAGTCACGAGGAGAAAAGTGATGCGATTCGGTCTGGTAAGTTGGTGGCTAAGGGTACGGAAGAGGTCGAGACCTCTTGTCAACCTGACTCGCCTCGATGTTCTGAGGAGATGGCTGATGCTGGTAAAAAGAAGATTACTGTGGAGTCACCTGCTCCGACTGAGGATGATGGGATCCTAGCAGCATCAGCAGGTGGTAATGAAGAATCTCTGGATGATAACGCAGATGGTAAACAGTCCAGCCAGGAAGAAAGCTTGAGCATGGGAATATCTCTGGGTAAGAGGATAGGCACCAGAAACAAAATGAAGGAGGTTGCTTCCGGCATTCTGCCAAGCAACAAGAGGAAGGCAGAGTCGACTGCTTCTGGTGACCGTCAGGTGAGGGCAAAGAGAGACGCAGCCAAAGATTTCCCTAAGTCCTCGGATAAGGCATGCCAAGGTATCATTAGAGATATGGCTTTTGATCCTGATTACTTGTTTGATAATGATCTTGGTATTGTGGTTGATCTGTTTACGTGTCAAGGCTGGGATGAGTTATTTGATGGTCCAGCACTGGTAGATGTTGGACTGGTGAAGGAATTTTATAAGACACTTGAGGTTGTGCCTGGTAGTGAATTATTGACTGTGCGCTTTAAGGTTGGGAAGGAGAAATTTAAACTTAGTGAAAGAGACCTTGCTACTATTCTGGAAATACCGTGCAAGGGGTATGATGAGCTGAATGCAGGATTCCCCATGGATGTGGCTGAGGCAGAGATCCATGAAATCGTGATGGGCAAGGGAGAGCATATGCCCGTTATTTCTCGAGTGCTCTTGGAATATTTAGCACTCTGTCTGCTGCCAAGGGGAGGTAAGCACACTGTTCCCACTACATATGAGGAGGTTCTGCTTTGGAAAATTTTGACAAGAGCACCAGTCAATCTGCCGAAGATCATCCTCCAATTGATGGTGGTTGTGAGCAAATCTCTGTCCAAGAAGCTACCGTATCCCAGACTGGTCAAGAAGATTCTCCTCCACTTCAATGCTTATAACCCGAAGATTGAGGTTTGCTGCTCTCGCCAGCTGAATGAGGGGCACATGGGACGCATCAACTATGCCTGGAGTGAAGGCATTGGTTGGGTGCACAAGTATGAGCTGGCTGAAGGAGGAGCCAGAGGTGTGGATAAGGAGAAGGAGAAGGAGCCAGTGCCTGTAGTTGACCTGGATGCGGATCAAGAGGACAAGGAGCAAGCTGAGAATACAAGTGCTGTTTCTCAGAGGAAGGAAATTATCAGCCTGCTTCGGTCTTTAAACCAGAAGGTGGATCAGTTGCTAAAGATGGATCAGTTTATTGCTGCTCAGGCCACCAGTCGCACCTCTTGATCTCTGATGACCAGTCTCTAGGCCCCTCCGTTTTCGCCCTAGCACATTTTCTGTTCTTTTTGATAAAACTTTGGACTGAACTTGTCGTGTTTTGCCTGTTGTGACGGGCAGTTTTATTTTGAACTGAACTCTTTTACACATGATTTTGTTTGACTGATATTTTGGTGTGCTACTTGTCTTTTGTTCTACTAACCCGATTTTTGATATTTTTGATTATGACAAAAGGGGGAAGTAGTGGTGGTCATGTGCAGGTAAAGGACTCAGATCACTCGGTTCCTAAGGAACCTTGAGAAGACGACCTCGTGCATGGACTTAGGGGGAATGCTCGGTAGCTTGGTCGGTAATTAAATCTGCACATCACTTGTCTTGTTCTTATTTTTTCCAGATTGTTTGTCATCATCAAAAAGGGGGAAATTGTTGAACCCTTGGGGTTTTGATGATGACAAGTGATCAATACTGACTAGTGTATTGAGTGTGCAGAATTGTGGTTCACTGGACTTACTGAACGACTAGTCTGAAGTCGTTGGCAGTTCCTGATATTTCGGACTCAGAAAAATCAGGGAAGATTATCTAGTTTCCTAAACTGATTATATCAATTGTGATAATATTCTAACTGCCTATATTGATTGTGATAATATCCTAACTGCTTTTAGAAGTTTAGAAAAGAAATATTGAACAAAGATTTCGATAGATATGATATTTCCTAATCTGATATTGCATGGATTGTAGGACTGATTTGGAAGGTGTGGCTTAGTATAAAAGCCAGCAGCAGGAGCTCAGATAAGTGTGACTTTGTGAGAGAGCTAGAGGAGGCGATCGAGACCAAAGCACAAGGAGACGAGCAAGGGCAGCAAGGGAGCCAGCGTGACCGTGTTTATCACATTGGTTGAGTGCTCTTCGTGTTACGCTAGAGACTGCGTCAGTTCATCTAGTGTGAGACGATTTGCTGCAGAACTTTGGAGTTTGATTGGTGTCTGAGAATCAAGGGGTGCAGCTTAGAACAGTAGTAAACGAGGAGTTGTACTAGCTGATTCGAGTGTATTCGGTTCGAGGATATCAATAAAGTTCGAAGTTGAGAATCCTTCCAGTTGCTGCTGGAAGGGGTGGTTTTTCCCAGTTGGGTTTCCACCTAAAATCGTGAGTATTGTTTTTACTTGTGTTTATTACAGTACTCTTGTTTATTCCGCTGCGACTAGTCGTATCGAGGGACAAGTCGACCCTCACGACTAGAAGTACAAGCTAACCTCGATCCAACACAAAAGTTGTGTAGAGCGATGTGAGTATGATTTCAATTTCTTATTTTAAACTGTACTCCATATATTATGCGACCTGCCAACCTGTATAAATATTAATGCACACCGGGTCATGTTTCTCCTTCTCTTTATAGACTATTGAGACTTCTTGATCAAAAGGTGATGATTACTTTATGGTTGGAACAAGCACTATTTTATCTTCATTTTTATTGATTAGCATCTTGTGCATGAATACGTACGATTACTTCACTTTCTCACTTCTTTTTATTTCCCTACATGGAGTTCCTCTTCGGACTCGATATGCTTCGAAAGCTCTAGGTGCGTCTTCTTGATTTTAAACAAAATACCATTTTTTCAAAAGTATTGTGACAAATTGCGCTCATTCGTACATTGTTTCTAACTTTTACAGTGAAGGAAAACTTATTTCCTACGAGTCGGTGCCGGTGAGGTGCCTGTACCATTTTACAAGGTAAAATAATGATCTGTGACCTTTGTGACTGCTTAGTAGTTATTTCATCACTATTCACTTATTTTCCCATATCTGCAAATAATTTAGCACTGAGCACTGCCGCCTTATCTGAGTCCTGATCCATTGATAGAGAATCATTGGTAGAACCAATATCAACTTTGTAACTTGTTCGAAAGGGATAACATGTCGCTTTCATTACAATTTTGAACATGATTGTTTGTTGTTATGTGGCTTCAAGCCAGTGAAGGTGCTTCCGGAACTGGTTCTTTTACTCAGTCCGAACTTCATATATGAACTCTTATTGCATCTACTTTTAACTATTTTTTGTTTTCTCAGTGACCAAATCATACATGCTTTCTTCTGTTTCGGTCATTTATCCTCTATCTTATTCTTAATAGTTAATTCTGTATTCACAATTTTACACAGGAGTTAGAGGCCAGGGCCAATCAGTTGTACAAGCTAATGAGATCTACAATGGGAATGAAGAGCAGGCTGCTTCATATTTCTTTAGAGGCTTCTGATATAACATGTCCATTTACAAATTCTCAACTATAACATTTTATTTACAACATTTTGTGTTACACAATATTAGATTTCTACAGAATTACAATCCATCTGATTGCTTGGTTGACTATTCTTGTGTCTTAATTCTTAAACAAAATGTGTGTTGAGATGATTCTATGGGATCATAAGTGATGTGTAATTTTGCAGGTGAACATTATTGATTATTGACACACTGGGTCACACGTTGGTTTCACCATTGAAGTTGAGAGGGCATTGAGAGTTCTTGATGGTGCCATTCTTGTTCTCACTTCTCTGTAGCGTCGGTGGTGTTCAAAGTCAGTACATTATGTGTATACTCTTTGTCTGGGTGTTAGGTTTTATGTCAGTTGTTTTCTGCACTTTGTCCTACTTTGCCTTTCTCTCTTTGGGCATTGGCTCATGATTGCAAAAAGTCGCAAAAAGAGAAGTTTTATCAGTTGCTCTCGATGCCTTAAATCCCTTCAATCCTCCGGTTAGTTCAGTTTCAAAATGTTGGCACACTATATATGAAATGTCTCCTATGGCACATTCCTATTTGTACAAAGTTATTCTTATTCTTCTTGATTTTACTAAGACGGGAAGAGTCCTTGGCACTCTTCAGTTTGAGGAATCTCAAGAAATGTAAATTGTAGCATCTTGTGCGCCATGGCAGACGTTGGATCATATCATTGCCGAAGCTAGACAACAAGAGGTTAGATTGCTGCTTTGCTTAGTTACATATTTGCAAGCGTATGGTGGAAAGACTCAAAAGTGGCCTATGGAAGAGGGAATTGGTTTGAGTTCTTCTAATGACTCGTTCTTCTTTAATCTATCCTTATGCCAGTATATCAAGAATTTCCCTAAGGTAATCTAAACGCATTTATTTTGAAAACTCATATTTTTACTTAATAGTTCTTAGTCTTTTTTGATCTTGTAAATTCTTCTCGAAGTACAATAACAACATATCTGGAGGCTGGAATGTAGTATTTATTCCTTAATTGTAATAGGTTAGTTGACATGTGCTGTTTTTCTCATGTGTTCCAGGCTGTAGTAGTAGTATAAGGTCAACGAAACCAAGTTATCATAAACCCGTTATCATCAGTTAATAACTTCTATTATGATTCCCTTATGTCATAAATATTTTACAATTCAAAATTGCAGTATTGGATACGAGAAATGTCCGCTGGTGTGTTGACAGCGAGTAACTAGTAACAGTGGGGCTCAAAAGGGTTTCGTAGTTCTGAAAAGCCGGAAAGGGTAACTGTTAACCCGAAAAGCATCTAACCAAATTCGGCATTCTAACAAATTTGGGTAGTAACTCAGATTTTTTGTTTGTTTTTGTTTATACCCATTTATGGCTTCATTTTCTTGAAGATGAACCACTGAAATCTTCTTTGTCGTGATAACTGATAAAGCTAGCTAGGCATCAAGTGAAACACAGCCCCAGACATCAACGGTATATATTTTTGTTGTTTAACTAATCTATATGTGCATAAAAGAAATTTCAGTTCAATGACAGAAATGTTTGTTGATGTGAACAACTGAAAGCTCTCCTAGTTTTAAGCATTCTCATGTGTCCACACCTAATCAAATATTGTACATTTCTTGAGTTTGCAAATGTGAGGCATGCATCTGCAAGGTCAATGTAGTAAGATTATTTGTAATGGTTTTATTAGTACAACTGTTGAAGCGAATCTGATAGTTTTTCTTCTGTTATTTCTGAGGAACCTTCAAAAAACAAAAACATGAGGTGAGGTGAGGTGACCCAATGCCTGCTACCTGCTCTCAAAAGATAACAACAATTAACAATGTTGGCAACCTGCCTCAGATATTATAGTAAAGGTGTAAAACATTATGTTATGATGCTTGCAACATTCTCTGAGGTTTTTATTTGCATAATCTGTTCTTTATTCAACTAGGCTTGCAACACGAATGCTTTCCTGACCTGCGCTCAAAGTAGATTATGCAAGGCTTCTACTGTACAGAGATAACATGTATACAGGGCTACCTATTTCCGTACTCCGATCATTGCAATGCCTGGCTTCCTATAATAGTACGCCTAGTGGTGTCTAAAGCTCAGCCAGCCCTCAGGGCGATTATACTATGAGGAACAACAAGCAAGGATTCCAGCATGAACTACATCAAGGCAGGGTTCAAAAGCTTAAATGTCATACATAATAAATTTCCCTCAACCTGCAGACGCAAATTAAAAAACTCAAATAGTCCAAAACATCCACAATGTAACAAAAAATGGCAAATCTTCAGTAACAGGGGTAGGATGTGAAAATTGAAAACAAGTTTCCTTTTACGGAACAACATTAGTCGTCAAATCATATGAAAGCACCTAAGTTCCAGTTTCATAGTGCATTAGAAAAACAAAACAAAAAGAGCACACCAGCATCACCTAAAACCTGTTTAGTCAGGAAAACAAAAAGCTGATGGCCAATCAAGCATGATACTGAGGCATTGGAATCACATACCACCAAGCAGTGATTTGTTATGAAACTTCTGCACCGTCCTCTTAGCTTCCATGAATGCTTGATTACTTGCTTCACACTTTGCCTTTTCTGTTTTCAGCTTCTTCTCAATATCTTCAATCTTTTGCTTCCCTTTCTCGACTATTGCTTTTTGCAATTCAAGTTCCTTGCTGAGCTCAGTGACAATTCTTTCACTCAGACTATTCTTAGCCCTTGAGCTAGCAATATCTTTCAGAGTCTTCTTAGCATTATAAATCTCATCAAGCCTTTCTGCAAGCCAAGTGACTTTCATATTTGTTTTCACACAGTCTGCAATATCTTGGCGCATTGACTCGAGCTTGGCAAGGGACAAGTCTGAGAATGTTGATTTCTCGAGTTTCTGGTAAACAGCACAAACTTTTTCAACAAGATGCGACCTAAGCGACAGCGCAAAAGAAGTATCCGCAGCAATATCCCCATATTTAGTTAGAATACTCTGTGCAGTGGTAGCAAACTGTGGTGCCACTTTGTAGCCATGAACATTAACCAATTGTGGAGACTCATCCTCGTCTTGTGAAGGGGGGTCAGTGTAAGCCAAACTAGCCATTTCAAACAAATCAAAATCTTCTTCGACACCAGTTTCTTCAGCATTCGGCACACCATTAGTAGTTTCTTTCGGTACAGCAGACGTCTCAAGAACAACAGCAATAGCAGTGGCCTCCGATGGTTGAGTGCTGGGATTTTCATCATTAATTTCAGTAGCATTTTCAGGAGCTGGTTCCTTGGGATCTTTTCCAGATTGGTGAGTTTCAAGTGCAGGAGCAGGTGTATCCTCTAAAATGTCATTAGATGAAACAAGTGGTGGATCGACATGAATGATAGGAGTTTCATTTTCAACAACATCATCATCAGGAGCAGCATGATTATGCACCAATATCCCATAACCATCAGATCCAATATCAAGCTTATTAGACTTAACTTTCTTGACAGATCTAGTAGCCTTAAGTCTGACTCCTTGCTTCTGAGGAGAAGCAACTACTTCACGAACAGTTTCATTAGCATTCAATGCAAGAACAAACTGCAAATAGTGAATGCATGAGTAATGAACACAAAGTGGAAATGTACATATAGATATGTAACAAAGAAACAAACCCCTTGAGATGAGTTGTCAGTCTGCTCCGCAGAAGGAATGCCCTTCACTAACTTCTTCTTCTTCTTTTTCAAAGTGGAGTCGACATCGGACTTGCGTTTCTACAATCGCAAGTTCGAATCAAACCCTAATCAAACCCTAGTTGATGAAAAAATCGGAGAGTGAATACCTGAAGGGGTCGTTCGGCGTCGGAATCCATCATCGTCGTCGCTTCGATAGAAAGTGAATTTTTTGAGAAACCGCAGAGAAGATGGTTCGTCTTCCCACAACTGAATTGAGCCTCTCTAGATCCTTCCAAATTAAATAATTTAATAATAAATTCTCAATAAGTATATTCTCGATTTTTATATCTTACAAACTTTCAAATTAGTAATGATTACTACTTCTTGTATAAGATTGGGATCATTTCAAATTTTGTTAAATCGTTTCACTTTTTAATAAAACTTGGATTATTTATGTTAAATCGTTTCAATTTTGATTAATCCGGCGATTGAGTGTTAAATCGTTTCATTAATACCACTTTTTACTAATATCACTTTATAAAATTATACTAGTTACTTAATTTTAATCGTTTCAATTTAATAAACTTTGAACTATGTATAATAGGGATATGACCAAGATACATAATCTTAAACGTTGATTTGATTAATCCGTCGATTGAGTGTAATTGTTTAAAATTGGTTTTTGTAAAACAATATTATATAGGGAAAATTATAAAAACATGTTCTGGACTACCACACAATTTCAAATTGAGGACCGGACTACCTCAATTTTCAAATTGAGGACCGGACTATCTCAATTTATTTAAGTATAATTATCAATATAATGAAATAATTGAAATGATATAAAAATAAATTAGATCCAATATTTAATTTATAGGGTGAAGATCTAGAAGGACATAGCATATTTGTAAAACAGTGGGACGAAATCTAAACCATTGAAACAGTGGTTGAATTTGCGAAAAACACGGGACGGTTGAATCTGACAGTTATTTTACTTTTAATCTCATCGGTCCGTATAGTGACTTACTGTCTTACAAAAATATAGTTGTCCTCCTCGAACTTTTCCCTTAATTTATATACTTATTATCTTCCTATATTTAAAACGTAAGGGGTTGAATTGACGGTTTCTTTTGAAGCCACAATTCAACTTTCCCAATTTACCCCTACATGATTAAATAATTACATATTTATTATCTAAATCATACACTTTTTATAAACAATATTAAATAAATAACATGAAAATTTAATTATATGCACATATTATGTGCACAAGACTACTAGTATAAGTAAAGTTCAAGAACGACATATTACTTTTGATTAGACTGTGAGATAAATCTCCACCGTTGATTATTAATAATCTAACGGATGTTAATAAAAAAAATAACTGTCAAATCCATCAACTCATATGTATTGCAAATTCAGCCGTCAATTTAATTAAAAACCAACGACTAAGATTGTCATTTGGTTTATGAAAATATATGATCTCTTGATCCTAACCCCTCATTATATAAATTCCATTCACCAGAAACTAATAATTTTAGTTATACATATTTGACTAATTAAAAATAGAATGCATTCATTATAGATAGTCTAGACTGTATTTTGTAATTTATTATTTTTAACTCAAGGATCTTCATATCTTAATTTGATCGATTAAAAACATAAACTAAGAAAATTCAATACTAACATATAGCTATATATTCTAATTTCTAACATCATCAATTTATATAATGAGTATATAAATCAAATATTGGATCTAAGAGGATGGATAAATAGATGTGAGACTTCAATTATTTCATTATATTGATAATTATACCTAAAAAAATTGAGATAGTCTGGTCCTCAATTTTTTTTTAAATTGAGATAGTCCGGTCCTCAATTTGAAAATTGAGATAGTCCGGTCCTCAATTTGAAAATTGAGGTAGTCCGGTCCTCAATTTGAAATTGTGTGGTAGTCCAGGACATGTTTTTGTAATTTTCTCTATTATATAAAACTATACTAGTAACTTAATATTTTATAAAATTATACTAGTAACTTTATATTTTATAAAATTATATTATTTTGTAAAACCCTAAACCCTAACATAAATTAATATTCGTTTTCTTAGCTCCTCTTCAAATAATTAATTTTGTACAAATTCTATAATTTTGCAATTTCTAGAAAAAGAGAGTTTTATGAGTGGTTTGTGATGAAAATAAAATGTTTAAATATCACAGAAAAGCATAACCTAAGATTAGTTCTTAAATAAAATTAATTTTTTGAGTGTTTATGAAGAAATGCTTTATAAATGATTTAACAAAATTTGAAATGATAGACTTCTTACCCTACTCGTCTCGATAGGGTAAAAAGTCTATCACTTTTTAATGAAACGATTATTTATGTTAGCAATTTTTATTAATATCACTTTTTAATAAAACTTGGATTATTTATGTTATGTCTCTTTTTTACTCAATCATGTAAATGTTACAAAAATGATATACTGAAATGAGTATATGTGGTAGAATCTTTGTATGGTTTTCAAATAAAATAATTTAGTGTTAAACAACTAGTTTTTGGTAACTTTTGCAAGAATTTATATAATATAATAAACTATTGTTCTTGTAAAATATTTTTGGATAAAAAATCATCGATTTATTTTTAATCATGCCCCCTAATTAATCATATTCAGTAGTTTGAACCGTAATTTGTGATAGTAGTTCATAGCCCATAATTGTCATCTTAGGTAGTTTAGATTCTAATATGACACTTGAGTTAGTTCATATCCTTTTTAAACTTTTCCCTATAATTAATAACCAAATAAGTCTCACTTTAAACAAGCATATGTTTTGGCTTTCATTATCGTTATCATGTTTTACAATTTTAAATTAATTGTCACATTTTATCTTAAACGATAGATAAATTCAATATTCTCTTTACAAATTTAAAATTTGGGAGAAATTCAAATCCTTTTTCAAAAGTAGATAACAGAGATATCTATTCCAATTAAAGTTATGTTTACATATGAAATCTATGAGTTTTGGATCTAGAGATACATTTAAATTTGGTAAGACATAAGAATATTATCTTAATTATTGATTATGATTGATCTAACGATTGAAATTAAATTAATTATTAATTAAAATAGATGGTTGAGTTAGCAAAATTTATGAGCGGCTGAAACTGAGGGTTATCAATATCAACCGTTGAATGAATAAAAATCAATTATTGAAATTTTGTCCTTCAGTCAATATCCTTCTAAAACTCTTTCCTGAAATCTATTATACTACCCAAGTAGGAAGATTTTATCGATCAAGTATAAATTTAGGGTACGTATATATTACAAAGAGATCTAAAAGTAAGGTTTTTATTAATGGATGTATTATATTTGAATACCTGACTGTAAATAAGTATAATATGTATACTCAACTTATGAATATAAAATTTAAAACAAGGGTATATTGGGTATGCAAAATATTAAATAAACATAATTCCAGAATTTAGGTCACTGGGATAGTATCAGAAATGACGATAATTATTTGTAAGACGAGAGGATATAATTTCAATTGTTGATTTGATTAATATGAAGTTTAAGATTAAGGTTGATTTTTAATTAATTCGGCGGTTGAATTTGTAAAAAACAGGTGGTTGAATTTTACGGTTATTTTTTGTTTAAATCTCATCCTTTATATTATTACTAATCAACGTTCAAGATTTTGCCTCGCCGTCTTACAAACGCTTATTAGTCATGCATCCTTCAACTTTTTCCTTAGTTCACTAATCAAATCTTTTTAACTATTAACTAGTATTTACAAAATTATATGCATTTCAAATTAATTTTTGATTTTATTATCAAAATGTATATTATTTTTTAATTATAAAATATATTTATTTTATAATATGAACGCACATAAAGTAATGTTATGTTTTGCGAAATAATATTTTTAGGATCATGAACTATAATAAACAATTTGATGAACCATTAAATAAAAATACAAAGAACGTTTCAAAATTCTACTTTCCATTTATCGAAGCGACGAATATTCATTTAGCTACTCATGCATACCATTATCTATACTATATATAAAGCAGGAAGTGTGGTATTAGCGGTTATAAAGTGAAGCCACAAATCACTTTCCCATTATACTCTGGATATCTCTAATAATTACTTGTTTTTATATATTGAATATTTATTTTATTAAAAAAATTGCAGATAATGTATGTTTCACAACATATGTTTATTCACGGGCACCAGTTAACTAGTATATATAATGCGTGAAATAGTATGCTAAGGTTCTTATATTTTATTCGCTATTTTATGAACTATGTGCTAAAAATAGCCCTGACTGTAATTTTATGCTCCTAAATTATTGTTAAGATTGGCGCAAAAAGTGGTTGATCAAATGTACAATACAAAGGAAATGAAGATAGTTATAGAATACACATGTTTACATTTTATGATTAATTTACTCCTGCTAAAATGAATTTATACTTATTTTTAAGATAACTCATTATCAAAATTTCTATCATAATTTATTTGTGGGATTATTGAAGCCAGCACATCCCAAGTCTATATAATTTATGTTTGTATTAATCGAAATTAAAAAGCATGTACTTACATATAATTTGTGACTGTGTTACTTCAAATTTTTAATTACTGAAATATACTTTATGATTTTTATGATAATTTTATTACCATGATTTATAGTCCTTTTTTCAAATAGATATTTATTAAATAAGATCCAAAAAGTCTGAATCGCGGCGATGATAGACAAACATGTGTTGTATTTTCCTTCCAACTCATTCTACATCAGAAAACAGGGTCCGAACTTCCTCAAGGTAATGTAAATAAAAAGTGGTTTAAAGATTTGCATATCTTATATTACAATATAATTTCATGTCCTTTTTATATAATGTGGTTAATTTTAAAAATTATGTATAAAATTGTATACCAGCCAAGAACATCAAGATGATTAAATTGAAAGCAACAAAAAGTCATATTTTGTCCAAATTACCTTTTCATCACTAAGAATAGCTTTTTGAAATGAAGAGTGTTTTTGTCCAAAATAACATTCGTACATCCCGACAGCAAAACACTTACTACATATAATATGGTGCAGAACCAACCATTGGAAGAAAAAGAGGTTCAAATATAATACATGTCCAGAAATGATTAACAGCTCTCAAAAGGGGAACGTGCCAAAATCACTGTCTTAAGTTAACTGTATTTTCTCGTCAACACTTCTCTACAAGTGGCTTCTCAAACACCCAAGTCTACAGTTCTTGTATCACATCTGGTCGACAAGATACAGACTCGCTCATCGGTGAAATTTTAGATGCAACCAGGAAGTCCCAATATTTATTCAGCATGTGATCAGTTGGTCTTACTAGTTCCCACTTGCCTGTACAAAATATTGCGTACGCATCAGCTGCATACCTATAATAGACATTGACAAATTGTTTAGTGTTCAGAACCAAAATATTCACTGTAGGAAATTATTCAAATCATTCACATACTTGCCAACACCATGTAAATCTGGCACATGAGTCCAAGAATCTTGCAAGTACTCTAGTGACAACCGTTGAATCATAATCGCCCTTTTGTTATGCAGTCCTAAACTTTTTATCACTTTCCCAATGTCCTCGGCAGCAACCTTTGTGGCCGTTTCAGCGTTAGGACAAAGGTTAAATAAGTGTGGGATCACTCTTCGCGCCTGCCCAAACACATACTCCTCATAACCATCTATCGGAAAAAAAATCGATTTTTAAACTCATTCCTCCCAATAAAAAAACCGTCGATTACAAAAAGGTTATTATTTGCCAAAGCAAACAGAAATCAATGTATTGTACTTACAACCTGTCCTTGTTCTATTCACGCAAGTCTGAAAAATATAAAATAATGAAACAGTATCGAAATTTTAGACAGAACTTCTGACCGAAAATGAAATAGTTTATCATCTATTAGCTTTCAAGAGCATCAACAAAGCAGTCAGCTCAGAGCAAACAATGCAAGTTTTAACTATCAATGACACACAAAAAAACTCTAGATAAATCCGCCATGTATACTTGTTTAGCTCAAGTGGTGAACTCAAGTCACAAGAAACACACTATTTACACATTTTCTCAGTAACTGCCTACGACCATGTATTACTGAACTAATTGTTTTCATTCGGCATCTTTGAAAGACAAGAGAATTAAACTGTTAACAGCCTCATATCCAACCTTATAAATACAAATCGCATTCATAGAACTAATAAAATATGGCAAGATAAAAAATTCAGAGCGGCGGCCCTAGAACTACAGACTTTTTAAATCCAGCAAGTTTTTTACAATGATGCTCAGCTTGTCATGCAATGATCAGCTAGTCAAAATTTCAGGCATAAAAGGAACGATGAGATAACAAGCAACAATAAGAAAGAATCCTAAATTACCTGCAAGCCAGTTGTGCAGTTCAATAGCATGCATATCACCAAGACTCTCCAAGGGTCCTGAAAATGATCTTCTTGGAGGAGATTGAAGGGCGAACGTGGAGGTATCCATGGGTTATCTGGAGTTTTTCGACAATAAGCTTCGCTTTTCTTTTCAGCAGCTGAGAGTTGGGGGCTTTTGGCTTTTCGTTTTGCGCGTTTGATATTTCCTGGTAGGTTACCATCTTCATTCACATTGGATGCATCGCTGAAGTATGGTGATACCTTTTTAACTTGAACAGCTCTCTTACTAGCGGATTTTCGTTTTTTGATGCACTTTACTGTTGCGCTGGGTAATTCAACTTTCAACGGAATCTCATCTACTTTTACATCATCTGATTTACTCTTGAAATACGGTGATGTCTTCACAACTTTAGTGCTTGAATTAAAGTGTTTCCCAGGTTTGACTTCAGCACACTTTTCTTTCGAGCCTTCAAAATATGGTGATACTATTCTTACTGGCAAGTTTGCTGTTATTTTCTCCCCCTTTGCATTTCTCCTTCTCTTCTTTCGGGGTACTTTCGTCGACATTTCAGCTTCAGTTTTTTCTGACTCGGTAACTGGAAGGGTATCCTGACCTTTATCACATCTATTATCAATGTTGCACCGAGACATTTTTGAAACAGGGTTGAAGATCTTGAAGCCATCAATTTCCTTCTCATGTTTTATAGCCTTACCGATATGACTCGATTTACTTTGTGAGTTGAGGTTCCGAAAATTGTGGGATATGTAGGGTGATTCCCCTGTGTAAGCGAATTTCAAAAATGGATCTTCCGACGCAGCTTCCATTTTTGCAAGTTGTTTGACCTCCAAGGGTTTAGATGCAGGCAAAGGGGTCTCTCTTTTTAAACCAATACCAGTGTCCGAACTCCGATCAACACTGATGTCTCCAACAGTATCCTCCTTTACACTTTCTGTGTGCATCGTAATGTTCAGACCAATGTCGGTTTGTACCATACGAATCTTCTCTTCCGCAACTTTGGTAATGTCTTTCATTTTCCTGTCATAAACATCGTCTGATATGTAGAAACCAGTTTCATCAGACTTCACAGCTGTGCACGGTCTTATGTTGCATACACTATTTCTTTCCAATTTACATTCTCCCTTCACAACACTCTTAGTTTTCTTTTTCTTCTTCGGCTTGTTGTTAGTGCTGGGCTTCATCTCATCAATTGGAACCTCTGGTATAGCAACTTTTTTGTCATAACAATCCACATCTGTATCGTCTGCTGCAAGCCTAGTCTTTTTCTTCTTTTTGTGCTTTTTAACTATAGGGAAGGACACAACTGCAGTCTCAATCTTCTGCTTCTTTTTCTTTGATAACTCCTCAACACTCATATCAACCAAATCAATCTTCCTCTTCTTTTTCTTTGATAACTCCTTCTCAACACTCATATCAACCAAATCAATCTTCCTCTTCTTTTTCCTTGGACACTTCTTGTAGAGGCTCATATCAACCAAATTAGTACTAATTTCCTTTTTATCATCGATGGACGCCATCAGACAAAGAGACAGACAGACAGACACAGTGAGGCTGTAAAATAGAAGAGGAAAGAGGTGTCAGCGTCACGATTACTTGGGGAAAAAACAAGGAGTTGAAAACCCTAGCCATAGAATCGAATACACAAACACAGACAGAGAGTTGATATGATTATACCTTAAAACTAGCGAAACGTTGACAGACGGGGGGATGGCATAAATATCCAGACAAGTCCGGTCGCCTTCTCCTTTCTCTCCCTCCGCTACTTTCATTTATTCCTTTTTGTTATTTTAATCATTATTTAACTATTTGAACGGGCCAGATCTGTCCAAATCGACAAAACCTTGCTAAATTACTACTGATCAATACTTTTCTCGTAAACTGGGGATTATCTTATATACGTCTTAGAACAGTTTGTGAGAAAGATTAGGAAACAGATTATGTAGAATCAAAAACCAACATAAGACTTGCATTGAAACTGATTAAGAGACAGACATGTAGAAAACAAGAAACAACATACTAGACTGACTCAACAACAGCAGAAAAACATTAAACATCATTCTTCAGCAGATTGGTCCCAAGCTTTGAGAATGAGATTGATGTTTTGATGCAACAACTTGAATCGTCTGCTGCAGAGCTTAGCTTCTTCGTATAGAAGAGCATCCCACTTTTCATTCAACATAGAATTCTCCTCAACAGTAAGTAATTCCATTGCTTTTCCCAAGAAATCAGCAGACAATTCAGCTCCTAAGACATCGCTATGCCTCATTAGTTGTTTATAGCACGAGGAATTGGCATTTGTATTTCCATTTTGCCCATCAACTCGATACTTACCTCCGAGATCTTTTTCTGGGTTTTGTCCTCTAAGTTGTTCATCACCGTCGGGATCCCAAATTTTTTCAGAAAGTTCATAACAATGTTCATCATGTTCTGACGCAAATACCTTACCAGTAACGGCATTCTTATTAAATTTATCTCTCAATCTCCTCACTTTTTCTCTAATCTGATTTTTGTCCACCAAAAGAGGTTGAACAGCTTTTTTTAGATGACTGTAATAAGCGTCAGAGTTTTCAGTATGAATTATACCTTTATCTTTTGTCTCAATAAGCCCTTTGAGCAAAGCTATCTCGTCTTTTTTACTCCACAACCTTACAGTACGCTTATCTGTAGAAACAGATTCCTCCATTATTGCCTTACGTTTTTTTGAACTTTGTCCTTGTTCAGGAGCAACAGCAACGACTAAGTTGGATTTAGAAGATGCTAATGAGGCAATGACTCTCTGGCCTACAGATTTGGAATTGTTCCTTACAACTGCACAAGTGTCTATCTCCTCTTCTTCGGTGTCAGCAACAACATCTTCTTCAGATGCAACATACTCGTTGTCTGAAGAAGCCATCAGAAATTGTGTTACGAAAAATGTTGTTTGTTTTGTAAGAGAGTTGGTTGTAAGTGAGCTGGTTCATCACCTCTACAAGAACACATAATTTATACGCATATTTTAGACTTTCATATTAGAAACCGTTCGTTTGCTGGCGCAGCCGTCATTAACTTCATCGTGTTTCAAATACTTCTTCTGCAGACAACAAACATTCTGCTTTTGCCCTTCTGACATTTGCAATCTCCAACAAAACAAAACAAGGCAAGACTTTTAGCCTTTCAAAAATCAGAAGCATTTATCTCATTCATTATATTAAATTTATAGTTGCAAATTTGGAAACTTATGATTAATTACATGTAAATATTTAATAAAATGTTATAGTTTCCTAAAGTAGCTCTTAAATATCTACAAAAAAATATTTAGTTATTATTTCTAAGTTTCCTCCTAAATTAAAGTTTTTGATTCAGCTAATTCGGTAAGTATTATATAAAATTTATATATAGATTAATTACATGTAAACATTCTAGTGTGTATTTATGTCACGAATATTTTATTTGGAGGATTTAAAGGAAAGGAGACATCTCAATATATCCAACTTCCAATGCTCTATAATTTAATTCGCCTTTTCCTACTTCAAATAATCCAAATAATTATATTTATTTCTTATTCGTGGGAACTGCAAAAAGTACACAAAAAACAGCTAATAAATACTAGGTTTTCTTATATCTAGATAAAATTGAATAGCCAATGTCACAAAAAAAAGCCAATGTCACAGCGTGATTTAAGTAAACCATATGGAGTATTATTTAAACTTTTTTTTTATATTTAAATTTATACTATATAATTTACTGTTCTAAAATAAAAACAAGATTGACAACTTTTCCCAATATCGAATGATATTCAAATATTATGAGATTGACAACTTTTAATTAAAATTTCAATAATTAAATTACTATTAAAGTAACCTTGTCACAAAAGCTAAATATGAAATATGAGTTATTACAGAAGATATGGATAATATGCAACATTATATTACATTACAAACACATACTTGTGGACTCACATACAGAAATATATATATATATATATATATATATATATATATGGAATGTTTATTGTCCTTCCAGATCAATGTTTGATCTTTGGCTTCTTGACAATCATCACAGAGCAATGTGCATGGTGAGCACAATAGTCACTCACACTTCCTAAAACAGCTCTGTCAGATAAAACATAAATTGCATGAATCAGCATGGATATACAAATGTAGGATGAAATATTGAGGAGGAAAACTTTACATGCAGACCTTTTAATGGCACCATATCCATGGCTACCCACCACTAAAATGGATGCATGATGTTTTTCAACAGCTTCGCAGACAACGTTCCTAGCATCACCTTCCATGACTTCCGAATGCGCAACCGTTACCTGGACCGAAACGGAAATGCTATCAAGAAGTCTCAAACTCATATTTTAAACCCTGCATTATTAGGGTGTAGGATTAGAAAAGAGCAAATTAAACCTGCTTAGCAAGGCATATTTGCTTGGCTTTATCCAAGACTTTGGCTGCTAGATTGTTCAAGTCAGCATCTACGAAATGCAACACGTCCGCAGCGCCTGCCAAACAAAAATGCATGCATGAACAAAAACGATTGTACATAATTAATGAATCATCAAATAATTAAATGCATGCATATAACTTAATAATGTACTACGTACGTACCAGGACCGGCTAGACCAACAGCAGAGGTGGCCAAGGGTTTAGCATTGACGATGACAAGGCTGAAAGGATGATGATCAGGTGCAAATGGTACGAAAAAATGATCTATGGTCCAATTCAAAGCGTAGAAGCTGTGATCGCTCTCGTCTACTCCCACCACCATCACCGGCTTGTTCTCCGACGTCATTTCTTAAAATAAATTGTTTTTCTTCGTTTGTTGGACTCTTTCGGACATACATACCGAATGCCGTATAAATACGTACACAGAATCATGTTGCACTAAAATTATAATTATGTCTTGCTGTATACACTCCAAATTAGACCCAGGGAAACTGTTTCCCTAAAATAAACGGACGGGTACACCTGCCATACTAAATATAAGAATTCAAAAATAGGGCTTCAAAATAATTGCTTTTTTCCATTTTAGACTCGATCATCATAAACTTTTGAAATAGACTATGAACTACGGGTTCATTTATATATTACGGACTATCAAAAAATATAAAAGAGATACCGAACTACCATTTCATTTAATACATTATGTACGAATTATCAAAATTTTCAGTCCACTTTGGAACTACTGTACCATTTGCTATCGAAAAAAGAAAAAAAAATTCAAGGGTATTAAAACTAAAGTAAATTAATTTTTTAATCAATATGAGTTTAAAAATAATTTTTAAATGAGTGAGTCCAAGAGAGAGGAAGTAAGGTTTCGTAAAACTAAATATACAAACGATTGATTTAATTAGTTTAAACTTAATTTGGTTGGTTGGGTTTAAAAACTAAAATTATGGTATTTGATTTTATTTGCCATGTTTTAATATAATTTAATATATTGCATTATTAAGAAAAGTTCTAGAAGGACAATTAATATTTAGTGAGACCGTAGGAAACGATCTCATCCATTGATTTATAATAATCCGACGGATGAGATTTAAAGTTTAAAAAAACCTCCACATCCAACCGCCCCGTGTTTTTTGCAAATTCAACCGCCAAATTTAATAAAATCAACTTTAATCTCAACTGTTTAATCAATCAAATCAACGGTTCTGATTTTGTCCTTCCGTCTTACAATAACTTAATGTCTCACATAATCGTAATTCCTAACCCTTGTATTAATAGTTGATTTTTGAAATCATGTCTCATGATTATAAAAATATTTATTGACGTGTTTGATCCTTTTCGTATACCATAGTTACATATTCACATTATATCAATTCATAAATTTAAATCGTATAAAACAAAGGTGTAATGAAAAGATTTAAAATAATATGAATATTTAAAATATAAAATATATAAGCTTTTTTTTTAAAAAAAAAAATTGATCAAGGAATGGACAACCCCCATTCTCAAGCCAATTAAATTATTCCCCTTTATCCTACCCCGCAGAACCCCTGTCCTGCCCCCATCAGGAATCGAACTCGGGCTGGCTCCAGTGGTGGCACTTTGGCTCCGGCTCTTACCAACTGAGCTAACCCCTGATGGGTTATAAGCTTTTTACGAAAAATGGTTGTTTATGGTGTAAATTGGAGAAAAAAATGTCGTAGTTGGATTCGTTTTTGGAAAATGTGAAAGTTCATACCTTTAATTGAGAAGTGAAGAATTCGTTACTTGTTTCAAAAACTTGATAATTCGAATCTTAAATTAGAAAACGTGATAATTATAGCATTCTAACTATTCAACACTACAAAAGCAGTTGAGATCATAAATAGGAGAAGTAGGTGTGATCATATGATATCGAAGAAAGGGGTGATCGTAATCTCTGACACAACATTTAATTGTTCTAAAGTAGAAAGATTAGTATGTAATCAAGCCAAATCCTAATTGTGATTGTGATTAGCTGCTAGCTAGCTAGTCATTATATCCTCCTGCATTGGTACTTGGGTATAAATCCTAATCATGATATTTAATTATCAGATTGTAGTAAGTAAAGAATCACTGATTTTAATTTTTTTATTAAATATGTATTTAAATTAGATCAAAGGATAAAATTATTAAAAACATATATGTTTTTTCCCTTTCAATCTAATCCGTTTAAATGAGTAGATACGATGATGCCATACATTCTAATTTCTAACATTAATATCAAATGTCTCATTTGATCTATGATATTAATAAATATAAATATACATATATGTTAATCTAAAATTCGTGTACCATATCAATATTTTATGATTCGATCTTACACTACACCATTTTGACACTAATGCGACGGATTATACGATGTTGGGTTTGTACCTGTGTCTTAAGAGCCTAAGTGACAAGATTTACACGTCGCTTAAAATTGTGTCGCATTGGAAGTCCTATACGACGGTAATAATACGACAGGAAAATGATGTTACTTAAGTAAACTTTTGCGACAGAATGTAAATCAACAACCATGTCCAGTCGCTTTAGTTGTCCTACGTGACGAAGCTCTTGTAACAAACGTGTTTCTGTCACTTAAGTGTAACATTAAATGCCTTCGCCAACTTACCTTCTTTCCCTGCATTCTTCCCTTTCCCACATCAAAACAACCGACCCCTTCTCTTCCAGCTTCAAAGTTCTAGCCAATGATTTTGTTCATTTCGTATTAATTGGCTACAGATCCATGTCTAAGGCTCACCATTTCTACACTTGTGGGAGAGTAGGAATTAGTTAATTGAGTTTGACACAAGGATCAACAGCTACAAATTGTGCAACTCAAAGGTAAAAATTTGAGGCAGCTAGCTAGAGTCAAAGGTGTACACAGGTATCAAATTTATTTAGCATACTTAGCCATTATTTAGCATACTTAACCCTGAACCTTGAACCTTGAACCCTGAACCCCAAACCCCAAACCCTGAACCTTGAACCCTATAACCCCGAACCCTAAACCCTGAACCCTGAACCATGAACTCTGAACTATGAACCTTAAACCATAAACTCTAAATCATAAATCCAAACAAAACAACACATATTGGAATAACTTTGGTTACACCTAATTTTTCAATTGAACTAGTCAATTACGATAAAGAAATTAAATTGAATTTGCATATTTGAAATAATTGCTTGAGTTAATGATAAGTAGAGAATAAGTCAAATCACTCCAAACTACCAAAGTGATATAAATAAGTTAAAAAAAAGAAAGAAATAAGGGTAAAGTAAATGATAGCAAATCAAGTCGATGAACTATGCGGGTTGGCGGTTACAATGGGGATGATCAATGTAGTTGTTGACTTGTTTCATTGTTGTAGTGAAAATTTGGATAGAAACTCATTCAAGCAAAATCACTTCTCTATCGTAAATAATTTAAAAATTATAGTGTTTGGAGGCAAAGTTTTCTATGTATTTATGAAACACTTATAATTTTTCTATTGTAGCCTGAATTTAAACACTTATAATTTTTTAACTACATTCTTATTTTTACATTAGATTAATGTATTTATGAAAAATTAATAAATTATAGTGTTTGGAGGCAAAGTTTTCTATGTTTTGTTATCAAATATTTGGAGGGAAAATGAAAATTTTAAGGGGTAAAAATGAAAATTTTAAGAGGTAAAAATGAAAATAAACAATTGAGTTCAGCTAGAGCTAGTTGGTAGTAAAGCCCTAGCCGCTCAAGAATGAAGACAATGAAAAGCATCTGTTCGGGTCAGCTTAAAATTGGGGGAAAACGCAGATTAGGGTTGAGAGTTTTGGAGAGCGTGTGCGAGCAATTTTTCTTGATAAACCGAGAGATCAACTACGAGCTGCGACGTCGGCGCCCACTGCGGAGATTTGTATAGCGTGCTGAAGCCTCCGTCGCTGAAGGCTCGACCGCTCCATCTAGTTCAAACAGGGAGTTTTAGTTTTAGAGCTTTACTTCTTGTTATTCATTGATTCACTGATGTTTTGAGTCTTTCTTGACTACTACATTTGCTCTGTTGTAAACGTTGCCTGTGAGGCCTCATTTTTAGTGGTTTTTGGTTGAGTCCCCCGTTTCGGGGCTCCGTGGTTTTCCTCCGGTGTTACACCGGTTTCCACGTTAAAAATTGCTGCGTCTGGTTATATTTTACGCTTATTTTAAGTATTGTTTAATTGCTGGAATAATTGGTTTGTTGATTCTTTGAGTTCTGGGTTTAGCAGACATTTGAGTTCATGTGAGGTTTAAATCTTTACAGAAGGCCTAAAATCAAAACCTTCCGGATCCACCTTGCCTCAAGTCATAGCCTTTCCTATGCTGCTTTCACCATCTTCTAAAGAGCCATTCCCACATGCTCTAAACAAGGCTTACACTGGTTAGTTAGATTCAACTTAACTCTACAAGCTTGTACTCATATTCTGCTCACTAATGAACTTTTCATTTTCCATCATTGACATTCAGTTAAACTTGTTTGCATATTTAGCTTTGAAATTTTGTTTTTGTAGCTTACACTTGGTGGCTTAAGGGGAGTTGGAGGCGTCATGTGCTATGTTCTCAGGCCACTAAAAGCTATCAAAGACAAATGAGAATATGCTTTAAGACATTAGAGAACAAAGTCCTTGCACGCAAAGCCGCAGCTTCTGCTGCTACCACCCTCTGCGTTTCATATCAAGCCATTTGATCCTATTCAGAACTTTGTATTTTGAATTTCAAAATTTTGTTATGTACTCTAGGATGTTTGGAAGTTTTGGATAATAAATTGTGTATTAAATTATTTGATATTCCAATTGATTTGCGACAATGATTAATGTTGTGTTAGTTTATATCTATATAAACGACATATTTTTTAAATATGGGTAAAAATTAAAATGGTACCGTGAATGAACAAAATATTTTAATTTCAAAATGTCTTTTAAGTATATTACGACGACGTTAATGTATAGTCGTATAGCGGCATTGCAACACAAAACCAACGTGACAGCAAATAGGGGTCCCAAAATCTTACGACAATTTTTAAGGCCAGTTGTGGCATAAGAACGAAACTACGTAGCAAATGCGACATAACTTATACGACGGGCATTTGGTCGTATAGGATGTAAGCGACAGTTTCCAATCTTAAGCGACAGCTAATGTTCAGTCGCATTAGTGTCAAAATGGCGTAGTGTTAGACTGATCCGTAAAATCGATCATTCGTATCAAATTCTTGCATCCCTAGTTTTTCTAAAGCCATAGAAAATATCATTTTGGTATTAGGAGTTGGAAGCCACAGTGCCACACTATTTCATTTAGAGATGCATAAAATGAACCGGTCCGAAAATATGAACCAATCCATAATTTTACGGTCTGTTCCGACCTCGGTCCATATACGATCTGATTAACGGTCCACAAAAATTTGAAAGCACATGTTATGGTCCGCCAAAATAATGTACCGTAATACAAATTAAATAAATATAAAAATATTTTAAAAAATATTATTCAGAATTGAAATATATTAGTAATATAAATTAAAAAATTAACATAATTTTTTTTAAATATACAGAAAAACAAATATAAAACAAATAAACCCACCGCCCTATCCGACCCATGATCCGATCCTCATGTTAACGTTCAGTAAGTTACGGTCCACTGGTTCAATCTGGACTCCCTAATTTCAACTTTTGGCTATTTGGTGTGGGAGCGCCACATCAGCACATTTCTGCAAATATCTTCACGAGCATATGACTTGAACTCTCGATTCTCGTGCGCGGAAATGGCGTTTTCCTGCACGGTATCGATCCCGTTTTCTCTTACCAGTTCGATCAACTCGTTTTTGCCGAAGTTGAGGCCGACGCCTTTGGCAGTCGTCCGCTCAAGTAGGAATCTTCGTCGAACTGTACTTTGGAACCTCGCCGATGGTGTCGATGCTTTGAGCGATTTGGCTGACACAGTCATCCACCACAATGTAATTGTTGTATGCAATTTTTCAAGAAGTGTCTTCATTGATTATCAATCTGATGCATTAACCATTTATATTACAGGTGGAGGTGGTTGATGAAGTCATCCCAGTATTTGTTGAGCCTGAGCGTGACTTCACTGGCACATCCTATGTTCCTATTTATGTGATGCTCCCTGTGAGTTTTCGATTTCGATTCTAACCATTTATTCGCCATTGCTTTAGATTTAATTATTTGAATAATTTTTGGATTGCAGCTCAACGTGATTGATTCTGACTGTAATCTGGTTGATCCTGATGGCTTGACGGATCAGTTAAGAATTTTGAAATCTGTTAATGTTGACGGTGTTATGGTTGATTGTTGGTGGGGAATTGTCGAGGCAAATGCTCCTCAGCAGTATAATTGGACTGGCTACCATGAACTGTTTCAGATTGTGCGCGACTTAAAACTTAAGTTGCAGGTCATGAGCTTCAAGATAATTCAGCATTAGATAATAATCTACTATTAAAGCTGATGATGATGACGGATTTTGTTGCTGAAACAGGTTGTCATGTCCTTTCATGAGTGCGGAGGAAATGTTGGTGATGATGTGCATATTCCTCTTCCGAATTGGATTACATAGATTGGTCTAAAAAATCCTGATATTTACTTTACCGATAGAGATGGAAGGAGAAACTCTGAATGCCTTTCTTGGGGAGTGGACAAGGAGCGAATATTTAGAGGCCGGACTGCTGTCGAGGTACCACAAATTCATATGAGTAATCAATTTTATGCTTTAGTCCAACTCCAACGCAATATGTATAAATCTATTGCAGGTCTACTTTGACTCTATGCGGAGCTTCCGTGTGGAATTTGATGAATTTTTTCATTCTGGAGTAATCTCAGAGATTGAAGTTGGCCTCGGACCATTTGGAGAGCTGCGGTACCCATCTTATCCTGCAAAACATGGTTGGAAATATCCTGGTATTGGTGAATTTCAGGTTAGAGTTTGTGAAGGCTAAATTGGGTCTTCATGAATTTACTTCTTACTAAAATTACGATTTCTGCTAGAATTCTCATTTATCAAGGTTTATATCCCTTCAGTGTTATGACTTGTACTTGCGTAAGAGTTTAACAAAAGCAGCAGAAGCAAGAGGACACTTATTCTGGGCAAGAGGACCAGATAATGCAGGTTCTTACAATTTACCTCCGCATGAGACAGGATTCTTTCATGATGGAGGTGACTATGATAGTTACTACGGGCGATTCTTTCTAAACTGTTACTGCCAAGTTTTGATTGATCACGGTGATCGTGTGCTTGGTCTGGCCAATTTAGCATTTGAAGGAACTCCAATTGCTGCAAAGGTGTGTTCTGTATTGTGTCTGTTTCTTTTGAGACTGATATATATAACTCTACTCAAGACCCCTCACCCTTCGTTTTCTGGTTACAAGACAGGTCTCAGGAATTCATTGGTGGTACAAGACTGCCAGCCATGCTGCTGAATTAACTGCTGGCTTTTACAACCCTTGCAATCGTGACGGTTATGCCCCAATTGTAGCAATGTTGAAAAAACAGGGCACTCAATTGAACTTTACATGTGTAGAACTGCGCACCCTAGACCAACATGAAGACTTGCCTGAAGCCCTGGCTGACCCTGAAGGTCTAGTTTGGCAGGTAATTTGCATTGCAGCTAGCAGTTCAACATCGCCTTTAGTTAACTTATTATCTTACTCCAGGTTTTAATTTAAGAGTGCTTGGTATTCTAGGACTTCCATGAAAATAAGTAGTAGAGATTTTACCCTTAAATAATCCACAAGTTGTGAAGTGCTTCGATTCACTGTGGTTTTCAGGTACTCAATTCTGCGTGGGATGCAAGTATACCAGTTGCAAGTGAGAATGCTCTTACATGCCACGACAGAGAAGGCTACAATAAGATACTGGAAAATGCCAAGCCTTTGAATGATCCAGATGGAAGGCATTTGTCCGCATTTACCTACCTCAGACTTAGCCCCCAGTTAATGGAAGAACACAACTTCCTCGAGTTTGAAAGATTTCTCAGAAGAATGCATGGTATGACAACAGTGACATTCCTCTACAGTTACTGTTTTCTTCATTCCATATACATTAACTTTACTACTATCCTGTCATCATATTTGCAGGTGAGTCTGTTCCTGATATACAAGTTGAAACCATCCTAACTGGTGGTGGCTTTTTGTAGTCACTGACTCACTGTAATGTAAGATGTACTACACGGCTATCCATAAACTGCTGCCACCAAGCTCAGTCAACTTGAGGCCTATAGAGTATCTGTTGTGTCGCAAACATATTTTCTAGACACCTGCCAAATTCACAAATTGTGCAATCTAATTATAAGCACTACAAAGCATATTGCATGTCTGAGGCTACATAACACAGCTGCTTATCTATGCACTCAGAATCAGAATTCAGAACACTTCGAACTATGCTTTTAGTCTTACATTTATTTGACTCAAACCTGCTAAATATATAATCAAGTACCCATTTGTAAGACGGATAACTTGTAATACAAAATAGGTCAACATCCTCTTCTCAATCTATTCTCTTTTTCTTGAACACTGGATGGATATTGAAATTGCACTCTTCAAGTTTTTCAGTTCTAGCAATACAGTCATTCATCCTCTTCAGAACAGTAGGGATTGCAGAAGCATTGTTGGTCATCTTCTGTTTGAGTAAATCTATCTTCGCTGCCATCTGGTTATCACTTTCTACTTCCATACTGTTAACTACTCCATCTAAGAACAAAAATGTAATCAGTCTACATTACATCATGAACCTAAAGGAAACCAACACAGTACAAAGCCTCAGACCATTAACTTTCATAACAGCCGCTAAACTCAAATAAGAACAAACAAACCAAAGATGAGTTTCCATTGTCAGCCATAAAACTCTCAACTCAGTACATTCTAGTCTACACAATCCACACAACCAAACTCAATTTAGTGCAATTCAATCGGGCTAATAGCATCCAAAAACACAACTCAGGAAAAGAAATCGAACAATGACATCTCACTTTCCAATCTGAAAAGTCATGAGTGTAATCCAAGTTCTGTTAACAACAAAACCCAAGAACGAAAACACAAAACCATTGGATGGAGTTCTAAAGTTCTCACTTTTACCAACAACGGTGTTGGATGGACTGAGAGCGGGAAGACTGATGAAGGGTTTGTGAGCTTCCAAAAGTGAAGCGAATCAGGACTGGAGCAGCTCCGAAAGGTCACTGCGGTACTCCAATATCTTGGTAGTCATTGCGTTGACCTCCGACTGAAGCTCCTCCAGATCGTTGACCTCAGACCGCTTGCTCGAACTCGATGCCATTTCGAGGACTATTTTGAAAGTTTAGGGTTTTGAATTGAAAGAGGAGACTGGTATGCTTATTTCAGTCACGGAGCGTATAGTTTGAAATATTGCTATTTTCAATCCCTATTTAAATATTTATTAGACACAGGCATAGCGACCTGAGTTGGGCTCATTTGTTCCCACTTTAATATTTATGAACTTTGAGACTGTTGGATTATTTTGATCCAATGGTTCAAAATTTGCACTTTATAATTTTTGTCTTTTAGCGCATAAATGCACTCGTCGTTTTGTGCATTTTGTATCCTCATCTGCATATATGCACTTACGTGGCAACATGCAATTGGTTCAAAAAAAATAAGTGGATAGTACTGGAACTTAACTCATAGCGACCTAGTAGTATTTAAGAGGTAGGTTATTTGCAATGAGATTTGTCCATTACTTGAACGATACAGGAATACATTTAAAAAAAACTTACTCTCGAGTTAGGGGTTTGCCTTCCCAACTACGTCAAATGCTAATAATCTTCTCCAAGAGTTCTTTAATTAAAATCATGCTACGCATCTTGTATGCTAGATAGAGTCAAATCTATTGTAAGCACAAACAAAAGATAGAACATGCTTTAACAAAACTAGCTTGTCCCTTAATAAAAAAACAAGCTTGCCCGCATATGAGAGACATTTTATTCTTTCCGTCTAGAATAAGATCTTACCAAGTATTTTATCGATTTGAAGCTACTTGGCCTAATGTTTTTTGAGTCCATTGGGACACCTGAGTAGATTATCAAAAATTTCCCCATATGAGTAACCCAATAACTTGAGCCATACTCCCATGCAATTAAGTATTAGTACCCCAAAAGAATATACCCGATTTCTCAAAACTCATACTAATTGACGAGCACGTCGTTGAGTGCTGCAAATTTGTGCCGACTCTCCTACTAGTATAGTATTGGCAAGCTGGGGTCGAATCCACAGGGAACGGTGAGAAATCTCCTTTTAACTACAAACTAAATATTGGGGTTGTAAGTGAAAACAAGAAAAAGAAAGAAAACTGTTGCGCAAGTGTAACTGGCGCACAATCAGAAAGTAGTCACGCAAGAAGTTAATAAATATGCAAAGAATGAGCTCGGTTCAGATTCTTCACTATGAATTTCTATGTTTATCCTTGGTTACTAAAGATACATGATGTACTGTTCACGTAGGTTAAGGTCTTGTCACAGCTTAATAACCTACACATACATTTCGGTCAAGGTCCGTATGATATTATTATTCAACCTAGTCTAGTCAATAACGAATCCGGTCAAGGTAGCTACTGCCTATTCTAGTGTTACTCCTATCATTCACAGTCACGTACTTCTGATAGTTTAACTATAGATAACAGATTCTACAACTAAGTCTGCGGTGCAAGGCTTCGCTTAATTGTCTAACCTAATTATCATGCAATTGAGTTCGGCATAATAATACTAAACTTTATCATGCAAATTAAGAACAAGACCTCAAAACATATGATTCATAGATCTGAATCCAAACTGAATTCAGTAAGTTAGCTACTCATACTGAATGTATACATCTCAAACATAAGTATTGAACAACGATGATGACAAAACAAATCTGAGTGACGCGTCGTCTGGCTCGCGTCAGCAGCTTGCGCGCACGGCTAGGTCTGAATTCTGCTCTGTGCCGTTCGGTCCCCTCTGCGCGCATACTTGTGATTTCCATGGAGTTTGTATTTATAGTCTTGCCTCCTAGGGTTTCCACGAATATTTAGGCAAGAATATCTGTAGGAAACCATCTCTATCTCTAAAAATCAGCTTTGGGAATATTTGATTTCCAAAATCCGAACTTAGAAATATCTTTAGCGCGTGATGACGTCATCGCTCCGAATATCTCGCTGTCTGCTGACGTCATCGTTGTGTTCTGCTGTGCGCGACTCACACTCGCGCGCCATACTACTCGCGCGCTAGTGGCCTTTTGTCCTTTGTTGTCTTTTGTTCCAGATTCAGCCTTCTTGTTGCGTTTTCGTTCTAACTCTTCTAATCAGCCTGTAATACAAAACTACACCAAAAGCGTAATCTTATACTAAAATATGTTAGAATATCAGCAGTGTAACGGACTTAAAGTAGCGTACAAAAGCACTCTATCACTAATCTATACTCCCATGCAATTAAGTCTCAGTACCCCAAAAGAATATACCCGATTTCTCTAAACTCATACTAATCGCAGATCAGGAGATAAAGGTGTTCAGAATCTCCTTAACATGAAGAATAGATTGTTGGTAAGCACTGGATCTTAGACAAATTCTCCGTAGCATACTCAACCCTCGTATCCATGTCTACACTATATTCTCTTATATCCATATCAACTCTCTATTAAGGTATTGCAAATCATGTTGGATTAATAAGTTACTTCGCCCTTTTCTTCAGTTCCTCGAGAGTGACATCGCAAATTCAGTTCCTCAAGAGGCCATTTTTTCTTTTAACCTCTTTATCCATTACGATGATCGCTGGACAATGATTACCTTAATATTCAAAAAATCCCACAATCATAGGGACTTACAAGAGAATTCTCCATTAATTAGCACCATGTCCAACTTACACCAAATACGATTTTAGCATCATGTCTATAAGACCAAGTGTACCGATTTCAGGATGATTTGATATTGTACACATTCACCTTCTCAACAAAGCTTCTCAATCCTTTCGTATGAACATCACTGACAGGATTACCATTCTTTTTTCGAATCATTCAAAACACTATTATAATCCCCACATATAATCCATCAGAGCTCAGATCTGCTCAAAAAACCACTTATATTCTCCTACAAAAATTTCTGTCACCACTTTTATTAAAGTCATAGACAAAAATAAAAATCACTCTGATACCATTCCAGCATAAATCACATATCGTTAGCTGCTTATTGGCGAATATAACATCAAGGGCAACTCCCTTGTCATTCCATAAAACTAAAATTCTTCCATTATTATAGAGATCATCAAACAAATAGGACTTCCGGTGATTACTAGGAGTGCATACCCTGATAATTTTATCAAGTTACATAGATCTAATCTTACTCTCAGGATCTCAATAGGTTTAACTACAGATGACCACCTATATAATTGGTCATACTCCACATAATCACATTTATATTGTAATATTGCATTCGATCACCTATATAATGTTTGTCATTATCAGACAACCACCTATCACTATTCTTCAAATATTCTGTTAAATATATTAATTTTTTTATTACATTACCTCTTTAATCACTTAACATTTGGTATGTGTCATCTCATGTGAATTTGATAGTATACACTCATGATACGACTGAGGCTGATGTTGTAAAGAAGGCAGTTTGTATTCCTTAAGGGTGACCAATGGGCCGGGCCCCCTAGGTAAGGCCGGAGCCCGGCCTAGTCCTAAAATTTGGGCCTTTTCGAAAAATTTGTGACAAACTCTATAAAATTGTAAAGCCCACGGGCTTTTCAAAGCCTTTTGACTTTCGGGTTTGACCTGGTTTGACCGGAATTGACCAAGCCTAATTTCAAAATTTATTCTATTCCCTAAAATTTAATTAATTTCAAACACAGATTTTAAGGCAATTTAATTATAATAATTTTTATACTGATAGTTTTAAATAATATATTCAACGAATAGTCCATATTTAAAATTTTATTGTAGTATATTGAACTTAAACAAGTATTTTATTGGACTCGGACTTTTTTCGATCTTGGATGCGGACCGGCCCGAGCTTGGATCGGGCTGCACGTAGAACTTTTTTCGGACTATCGAGTTTTAGGGTAAAATGGACGCCCCTGGTATTCCTTAATTATATCTTATTTTGGATTTAAGGAAACCTACAAAATGTAGTTTCTTTGCATCAAAAGGTGCAAAATATTATATATATATATATATATATATATATATATATATATATATATATATATATATGTGGGGCGTCTTTATTACGTATTTTATACGTTTAGGAGTTGACGGGTAGCCACACAGGTTGCTTCTTGTTAGTCTCCTGGAAGTTCGCTCAATTCGGAAGTCAACCGGCCGGGCGGCTTACGTATCAAAATTGTCAAGTCAGCTTAAAATAAAACTCAAAGTGCATGTGCCTATTAGTCATTCTTTAAGGTCAGGTGGCCAGCTCTGCAAATAGCAGCAGTTAGCTTGACTGAGGGAATAATATACACAGTAGCTAATCTGGTTGGAAATTACTTACATGACTTTGTTTTTCCAAGTCTCCCTGGTGAGGTTTTATACCATTTTCTGTTTTATCTTGTTTCCTTGTGCCCATGCAGTGCAGCATCTATGTCGTCATCCTCATCGTCATGCTGTGCAGTCATTGTTACCCCTGAAGTAATGCAATAGCTTAGCTACTACAGTAGTAGTGTCTGCAGAGGTATCAATCGACTGCTTGTTAGAAATTTGAAGGATGAAAATATGAATTTGAAGCATCGTAGAAAAAAGTTCGTGTATTTGTTTGCAAAAGAAAAGAAAAATGAAACAAAAGATCCAAACTGATCGGTTACTACTCCACATTTGAAATTCGGTCTGGATTATTGGGTACATGATATATGGATGTTTACATCTTGTTCATACCATATGAAACCGGTATGCCGGTCACAACTCCTCCATCAGGACATCCATAACCATACCGAGAGCCTGATCCGCTGCATCCATCTTCATGATCAGCCTTTCCCAATCCACTAATCTTATCATTTTGCACCAAAGGCCGGCCTAGGGTAATTTTATCATTACTTAAACATTGATCATACACAACTCTAACAGAGATATTCACAATGCCCTTAACAAAAGCCCCGTGTCGTCCTCTTAGCCTATAACTCAAGCAATTCAAATACCCAACAGGCACAAGATTGTTAACAAAATCTGAAAATGGCACCCTAGCATTTCCTATCACAGTGTCCATCCCACGCCTTATTTCAACATCAAAACAATGTGCATTGACTGGCATCTCGACAATGAATGTCTCGTTCCAACGTGGATAGGAGCCGTTGCACTTGTCGAGCGTTGTGGAAAGAACATTATGAGGCATTCTAATGATCCCCATAGCATTCTTTTTTATGGGCTTGTTGGTGTAAGGACTTGTCAAGTCCTCACATGAGATCAACGTGATGTGCAGCTTTCTAAACTCCATAATTAGGGTTTCGATTTTTTCTTGTTTCTATTGAGATTGTCAAGAACATTGATCATGCATTTTTATAGATACTTATATGATTTTCATAATGACGTAGGAAGGATGGTGGTAACTTCCTCGCCATCGTCACTAATGCATTGTGTTAAATATATGTTTTTAGAGAGATTTATTGCTTTACTTTTGGTAAATGTTATCTTGACAGCATCTTCCTTCACGCGGTTACTTCTTTATAAAGCCCACTGATTTATACAAAAAGTAAATATATTGTGTTCATGTTGTATTTTTTGTATAATATTCACAAATCTAAACTTTCAATCCTTCATAAATTAGCGTACATAAAATATTTAGTAGTATTTATTAAGCTAGCTGTTAGTTGCCGGAATTGCAAAATTCTAAATCCACATTTACATTGCCGTGGACTGACTTATCAATTGTGGGTTTCTGTTTGTCACTAGTAGTAAAACAACATTGTTTTAAACCTTGTTTTTAGTGTTTTACCATTATTATCGTAGTCGTAGAATTAGAATCAAATGGGGCATTTGTATATTAGCCTGACAAAAAGAACATCATCTCATATTTCATTTTATTGATTAAATTTAAAGTAAAACTTGTTACTCTCAATTTCTCAAAGTTTTGCGCAAATTTGTCCTTTAATTTCACTAAATAAATAAATTTAATCATAATTGTTAGATTCATTAAATCAACGGTTAAGCATATGTTTCACCGTCTTGTAAAGAAAATATGGTTTCCTAAACCAGAACTTGATTATCGCGTTACCCTCACACTCTACCGAACAGAAGAAAATAATGAACCATAATCGGCTCCAACAAACACATAAAATTCCTGATATCACCCACTAACATCGACTATTACCTGAAATTCCTGATAAGCTAGCACACACTTGAGCAGCTGATTTGAGGAAAACAGCTGAATCTGGCGAGAAGGACACATCCTCACCCACTTACGAAGAAATAATGTTTACAATTTTCCATGCATAATTATTCTTTTTATTGAAAAGTATGCATAAGAGTAGTGCTTAATTATTCCTGATTGCAGACATGAGTTTCTCTCTCGTTGCAACAGATGTAGTCTTTTTAAACTATTAATTTAACAACCTATTGGGGCTGTCGAAAGAACAAGCATATGCGATTTCCACAACAAAAAACACAAAAAATTAAACGGCGCCGTTTCGTGTTCAACTGGACACTGCCGCTTTCACATATATATCCCCTCAGTAGAACTCTGGCCACGGAAGACTCATTCGTCAAACACTCAAAGCTTGCCTCTTTACGTGTTAATTTTGCGGTTTTATGCTCCACTGAAATCTCAAGAGATAAATGCATTTAGATAATCCAAAGGGTAACGTTTAGCATTTAGTCAGTAGACGTACTCAGGCATGCATTGACGTTTTCACTGATATTTACAGCCATGAATGTTTAGCTTCAACTTGGGTTTATTTTCAAATAAGTTCACTAAGTCTTTGAATTTTGCGTAACTGATAGCTGTTTGTATTTCCCTTCAAACAGCAGCTGCGATGGTGATGGTTGGAATATTTTGATGAGGGAAGACTGCGTGGCTTTGTAAATGATGCAAAACCTTCGAGGAGGTTTCCTTGCATCGTTTCTGTGGGGTACATTATAGTGGCGGATCCAGAGCAAAAATATTGGGTCAGAAACATATAAACTTAGTTTAATAAAAAAACTACTCTCTAAAATTATGGTTAAAGTGTTTAAAAATTAAAATTAAGCTATAATATCTATAATAAAGCCAAAAATACTGTTAAAATTTTCATATAAAGTCAAATATTATGTACAAAAACTAACAGAAGAGCGAATCAAACCATCCCCATGCGGTTCCCAAATGTTGGAATAAACCGCTGGGCTATAAGACTCGTTGAGTGTATGCGTACAAAACTAACTAATATTCAAAATTTGACAGGTTCAGTGGACCCTGCCTGACCCCTACATCCGCCGCTGGATACATATGATCGATTAAGTGTGATAAAACTTGACACTTCCTATAACTGATTAAATAAAAACTAGTTATAGAATGCAAATTTGTGCATAATTATAAAATTTAAATCATTTTTAAAGAATAATTGTAAGTATCAAATTGAAAGAAAATGTGGTTTCAAAAATAACTGACATTACGAAGCTTTGCATTTTATATATAGAAATAAGCCAAACTACCCAATGGGAGATTTTGACAATCGGGCCAGTAGGGAGTTTTGATGGGGGCCAGGGCAAAAAAATATTTTGGGGCCCATCTGTTGGGATTCAACATATTATTTCAGTAAAAAAATTAGTACGTAAAATGAAGATGGTGAAATACGAACTCAAGTTTCAGCGTACAGAAGATGCCTATCTAAAAACCGAGCTACACACTATGTTAGTTAAATACTCTTAGTTAAATATACTTCCTCCGTCCATTATTTTTGTCCCACTTCAATATAATATACCTCACATATATTACATGAGTGGGTTAAAAATTATGAGACAAAGGGAGTATAATAATAGGCCCCTTGGAGAGAACGGCCCTCGCAATCGCCCCTCTTGTTAGCAAATGTCTTTTGACAGTTAGCAGATGACTTTCGAACCTGAAACATTTACTATTCATAACTTTGCAACATATGGACATTGACGTTGCATTAAATCGGTGTTGCATAAGATTGTCGCAACTTGCTCTAAATGTCATATTAATGACGTATTGTTTTAATGCTCTATCACAACATATACTAGAGCAATAAGAAACATCAGTTGCAGAACTCGTAATAAGTTATAGCCTAATGCAACATACATCTCAACAACTTAGCTATGTATGTTGTTCAAATTAATGCAAATAAATTATTTGATTTTTCAACGCTATTTGTACAGAATTCATATAGTACGCATAATGCAAAATACGTAGGCTTGATAAGTTGCAAAATGTTGTTGGTTATTGTCGGTTATTTTTGAAGCCACAATTCAATCCGGATATGTTTCGGCTTATATTCCTACTAATGTGATTTCCATTACAGATGGACAAATATTTTTGTCCGCGGATCTATTCAATGCTGGAATCCGACCTGCTATTAATGTGGGTATTTCTGTTTCCCGAGAGTAGGATCCGCAGCTCAAATTAAAGCTCCCTAAAATATCCTTGCTCTACTTGATATTTTTATATGTGGTAATTTAATTACACACTTCATATAAACTATATTATTGAACATAATAAAAATAATTAGGTGCACATATGTGCACAAAACTACTAATTAATGATAAATCGGTAAGTATAAGAAATTGTTTAGCTTGGAGACTAGTTGGGCTTTACCCAGCTTAATTAGGGACGTTTCTAAGGAAATATATTGTGTGATTAATTGATAACAAAAGTGAAAAAGAAGTGGTTTATGTAATATCGCATTATATGGGTGGTGACGTGAAAGATTCTAGGGGTCGGCAATGGGCAGGGTTGGGTTGACCCGACCCTAATATGGTCAGGGCAGGGTGGATTTTAGAGGTTTTAGCACGCCCGATAGGATAGACGCCTTAGGCTGTGCCGGGCAGGGTCGGATCGTCGATTTTTTGGTGACCCTTAGGGCCGTCCTAGGGCAGGGTAAACAAAGGGCCGACCGGGCCGGGTAGGGCCGACCCTTCACATTAGGGTCTTTAATTCTGAAAAAATCAATTAATTTAATAAATTAATACATTTGTAACTTGTATTACATAAAATTTATTAAATACACTAAGTTTTGAATATTTTTCTATATATAAAAGATTATTAGGAACAAATTTAGTGATAGTGTTAAGGTTGAGTTACAGCAAGGTCAAAGGGCCGGATCAGGACTTTTTTATCTCGACCCTTATCCTGCCCTAAGAGCATCTGCAGCGCGCACAGGATGTAGAACGTTTCGTTCTAATTGTGGAACGTTCAGATGAGAAGCGGAGCGCAGCGCGAGAATGGATTTGAGGAGGAGTTGAGAACGTTCCCTAGGACTTCCTGCGATAGGATGCGAGAGAGGACGTTCGATTTTGATATTGGGCTGTATTTTCAGCCCAATTCCGCGAAACCGCTCCGTCTCCTTCGCGCTATGTTCCATGTCATCGTCTTCGTATTCGAGAGTGTTGTCGGAAAGTAATCTCAAGGAGATGAATTCCAGTCCGGTGGTGAAGATGACTAGTCGATTGCTGTCGGAAGGGTGTGTTGGTGGTATTGGGGATGGTGGTGGGAGGATGATTTGCGGCCGGGGTAGAGGCGGAGGTGGCGATGAATCGGATGAAGATGATGCTGATAACTGGAAGGATATGGATTGGGATGTGGAGAACGGGATTGATTCGACTGATGCTTATTACAAGAGTATGATTCTGGAAAATCTAGGGAATTCGCTTCTTCTTAGCAATTATGCTAAGTATTTGAATGAGGTATCTAATCAGTTAAAGAAGGATTAGAATATTTTCTCGATTGTTTCGTGACGACATTTTAAGATTGCACTTAAGACTGTTAACATTTGATGGTAACAGGTTAAGGGAGACCTTGTGAAAGCAGAAGAGTACTGTGGAAGAGCACTTCTAGCCAACCCGACCGATGGAGAAATGTTGTCACTTTATGCCCATCTCATATGGCAAACTCAGAAAGATGCACCTCGTGCAGAGACTTACTTTGATCAAGCGGTTAAAGCAGCCCAATCTTGATGAATTATTGTTCAATAGTTCATATACAAATAATTTAGTGGATGGATTTTTTTTTTGATTTTTTTTAAATTATGAATAGTAATAGAAAGTCTGTTAGAGGATGTGTGGCTGTGCAGAACCTTGAAGAATACAGTGAATAGTAAACAGGATGTTCTGTCATAAGATGTTCTCTAAGAGGATGTAGTATGTTACGGGTGCGGATGCTCTAAGGCTTAAGGGCAGGGCTGAAATCGGGTCAACTTCAGGGCCGGGTAGGGTTAGGACCGCCCTTAGGACTTTTTGACCCGCGGGTCAATTCATGATCCCTAAAAGACCTCTATTGTGCGGATGATTTTTCATAATTAACCATAATTTGAATCCAATTTTGAAAATGATTTGATATTGTGGTTGAATTGATTTGAGGAATCAATTATCTCGATTACTATAAAAGATGTAGCCGAGCAAAAGAGATCACTGAAATCATTTTAAAAAATTGAGAGAGAAGGAGATGGGATGGCTTGAATGAAGTCTTATATTCACTTAGATTTAATAACAAAATTGTTATCAAATAGTAATGAGTAAAAATAATCTTGCATGCAATTATTGTTGTGGATTCGTTTCCACTATATTTATAGCATAAACACCTAATTAGACTCTTATTGACTGAAACTGGGTTACAATGTTTACCAAAACCGATGCTTTGAAGCAGGCTTGAACAGTACGCTCGGTTTGACCAAATAATTAGTTCGGTTTATCAGCGGGTGGCTCCTACGAGAAGAGTGGAACATTCTAGAAATCCAAGAACGTATGAATCCATCCGCGAATAGAGAGAGTCGAATCAATAGAGAGGAATGGAGAAGAAGGCCGACGTCAAAGCGGCAAACCTTTCAGCTTCACTTGAGCTCGCGGCTGCGATGGCCAAACTGCTACCAACCGCCGCCGATCCATCGCTCCTGCAACAAATCTACACCTCCTTGACATCGGCTCACCACACCTTCTCCTCCTTCTCTTCTCCCTCACTTAAACCCTACTTTACCTCAACCGCCGGATGAGGAGGATGAGAATTCTGATGAGTCTGCGATCAACGCGGAGCCGATGCTAGTCGAAGATGAAATCGAGGAGGATGATCAGATCGGTGGAGAGCGGACGGCGATGGTGGATGAGGTGGAGGAGAAGATGAGGGATCATTTCTTCATCCGAAATAAGCGGCCAAAGCGTGCCATTTCGCCTTCATCAGCTGCTGAGGTAGAAAGGAGGAGTTTGTTTGAAGAAGGAACTGGGAGTAGTTGTGTTGTTGAAAGATTTGATCCGAATGCGACGAGGTTGAGGAATTTGGAACTCATCTACCAGTTTCATTGCTAAGCTGCATTTGATGTGAGTTATCTATTTGATTCTGAGATTGATGTTATATTCAGCAAAATACACATTCATTACTACTTTTTGCGTATAATTTTTATATGTTCCGCTCAGTCGCAGGTAATGGATGCCCCTCCAAGCACAGATATTCATTCCTTGCTAAATGTGATGTGTGTTGTTGGTTTTGTTAGCAAATCCTAATTTTTTTACTTGTTGGAATTTTGTTTAGATTTTACAAGTACTCTACTTTGATGTGTAGAACTCAAAATCTATAAAGATATAGGGTATTAGAAAGTGAAATGCAGTATCTGCGAGCATGTGGATTGAATATTTTTTGAAGGAATTTAAGTCTTGTTGTCACTGCTTATCATCACCATGGACTTTAAAAATGCTGCAAGTGTCTTAGAATAGTAAATAATGTTGATGTCCCTTTATGTTATGTGTGTGTGAGTATCATCTGCTTTCGTTTGGGAAGACAATTTTTTTACTTGTATGTTCTATATTGCAGATCTAGTACAAAAGAGATGAGCAGACCTATTTCAGGGGAGCTTTCGGAAGGCGTAATCAAAGATACTCGTAAGGAAGAGTTTAGATCATCCATCTTTAGGAGTCACAATATTTGCTGCTGCACGGTCTGTTCTCAAAAGATTAGTGAACAATAAAGATATCCAGTGATAGAGTCCAATTTTGGTTCAAATTTTGTCCCTCCTGTTTCAATGCTTAGCCATGTCGAATGAGACCTAAAGCGCATATTCAAAATCCTAAACCAACACCACATAGCCTCCAAAAATGGTTAATTCCTCGGCAGTAGTAGTTAGAGAGGATAAGTTGTGGACGATGAGGAAGTTATTGGATATCAGAGTTGGAATTACACAAGGTTTCTGATATATAAGTTATTTTCTTTATTTACTCTGGTATTGCATGTACTTCCTCTTAAAACATCTTTTGGGGCCCAAATTTTTTTTGTTACTCAACTTCGTCTAGAGATGATGATGAGACTTGCTTGAGCCCAAGGCATCATGTGGCTCTTTCTAAGGGGCTTGAGTATTGCATTGTAACGATCATTAAAGTGATGCTCTTTATCCAGGCACACAACCTTCATCTTGAAGCATTTGCAGCTTCCCTAGATAAACTGGATTCCAACAAGCCAGACTGAGGCTGCAGTTTTTGCAGTTACCATAAGTAAAAGGATAGAGATAAAAGTTGGTTGCAAGCTTTCAGCTGAAGGTAGTGAGGCTAATTAAACATACTAGTTTCAAATTTAACGAATATGCTGCATCTCTTTTTGAAGCGATTACTGTCTGCACAATGAAATTCATTAAGATGTTAAAATTAAGAATTTTTATATAACTCTTTGTAAAATATATTGATAAATATTTGAAAGCAACTTATTTGAACGCAACTTATTCGAAACCATTTGGTGAGAATTACAGACTCCATGACTCACACATGCTATACTGTTTAGAAGCTCCATCCCAAAAACATGGTCCTTAAGATGTTATGCCCCATTGACAATTACAATTGTTGTCATGATATTGTTTAAATTTTTTTTAACATAAGCATCATAGACAACCCATTTGCCATTCCACAACACATCACACCAAAAGAAAGTCCTCCCAAAAGAAAAAGCTGTGAATGAAATTCAGTAGATTGATCGAAATACAAAGTTTTTTCAACCATATTATCATCTTTTGATTTACAATGAACTTTCACAACACTCTTATCTTCTATACGATTTTGTATGGTTACCGAAATTTTTGGGAAAATTCAAGAGCAATTGCCGGAAAACACCACCTACATATTGACATGAAATGTTGCAATGCTAAAGGCAACACATAAAAACTACTCACTACCTTTTTACCCATGGCTGGTATTGCTGATATTATTCATGAAGGTGATGTTAATTGGTATTTATATTGTTGATATACTCATAAATACTTGCTATAAATGGCTTTCTATTTTTCAAGATACAAAATATAACTACAGCTTAATTACTTGATTACTTTTATAAAATTAAATGCGATAGATATTAAATGGGATAGCTCGAAAATTGTTGTATAATTAGATAACAAAATTTCATTTGTTAGTTTGATTAATCTAACTGTTGATATAAATGTTGGTTTTATTTAAGTTGGACAGTTATATTTTTCAACATAAAGACGGTTGAATTCGATAATTATTTTAAATCTAAATCTTGTACAATGAGTTAATAGTAATCAATGTCTCTTGGAATTTAATAGCTAGTCAAAACAAAATCCTGCTTCAAGTGTGCATGCAAAGTAAACATACATCAAACGATTTATTTAAAACAAACTGAAACTCTTATCTCGAATAAAATAAAATAAATAGATTAATTACAGAAAATCTTAGCCACAAATAAAAAACCTGCCTTTGGTATCTCGTAAGCTACCATTTTCATTAAATTTCATTCATAAATATATTTGAGAAAAATCGCCTTTGTAGACTTAAAAACGTAGTTGTAAAAAAGTTTGATTGTTTAAATAAAAAATATAAATCAATATGGAGTATGTATTTTGATGCCGATGGAGATAAAAGTGATTTGAGATGCATTCATTTTTTGGTAGCTTTGGCAGCATTTTTTCTATACATGAATTAAGATGTTTTCTGTTTCCACCAGTGTTTTATCTAATGAATATGCAGTTTGGATCTCTTTTTAAAACAATTAAATACTTCAGCAAGCAATTAAAAACCATCACAATGAAAATCATGAAATTTAATATTACTCTTTGTAGAGTATTATTGGATGATATTTGATAGCAAATGATTTGAAACCATTTGCTAAGTTACACTTTATCTCCATGGCTTACATTTGTTATACTGTTGAGAATTTGGGTCCCAAAAACATGGTCCTTGAGAAGTTATTCCCCATTGACATTTACAATCGTTATCGTTGCATCTAGGGAAATCATCTTCAACATAAGCATCAAAAACGACCCACTTGTTGTTCCAAAACACATCACACCAGTAGAAAGTTGTTCCGAAAGGGTTCGGTCCGAATTTAAAATCAGTGAATTGATTGTAATTCAGGGTATGTATCCCCATATCATCATCTTTTGACTTACAATGAACTTTGATAACACTATGATCTTCCATAGCATTTTGTACGAATATAGTCGGCTTTGGGAAAAGTGGGGAGCACTTAGCATCCGAAACTTCTTGCACAGAAATTGCAAATGTCGCAAGAGCTAAGAAGAACACATAGACACTACTCACAACCTTTTTATCCATGGCAGGCATTGTTGATATTTTTCATCACGTCGACGTTGGTTTTTATACTGTTGAGATGCTCATAAATACTTTTAAATATTTAAGACAAAATAGTAGAGTAATTACCGATAAAATATATACTGTACTCTTACCTAAAGAGTAAAGATCAGATAAGAAGTGTAGTTTAGATTTAAAGTATAAACAAATTTTAACCATTGACTATTATTAATCTATGAATAGCACTCAAATTCAACTGACTATGTATTTTGCAAATCCAACCGCCTAATTTTATTAATTTTTTTTAATCTGAACCATTAAATTAATCAAATCAACGTTCAAGATTAAGTCTTCCCGTCTCACAAATATATACTGTCTCTCCTCCTGATCTTTACCCACCAGATTGTTATTCGTTATGATTAAATATTTTAGTTCACTAAATAAAATATAAGTTTCATGAACCTTAATGTGTTATTTCTACGTTTTTCATCATTTACAATGTGTACGACTGACATCTATTATCTTATTACATTGTTTTCTAAATTTAATTATCATAATATTGTTCTTCTTTACGGTTTAAAGATTTTTGTTCATAAAATTACATATTAGTTTCATGAACCATGATACCAAACAATATTTCTAAAAATTATTTAAAAATTTAATCTGATTTTTATCATGTTGTTATATGAAAAGCTTGTTAAATTTTTGAATATTAATAACACATTTGAAGACTCATAATAAAATAACGAACATTATGTAATAAAATAATTTTACTTTTGAAATAAAAATACCAGTGTTATTAAACCCGACCCGACCCGGCGGGTTGATCCGGTTGAACCGAGACCCGGGGACTTAATCGGGTCGGTTTTCTTGTTGACCCAAAATTGCACTTGACCCGGGTTTACCCAATCAACCCGGTCGGTTTAACCCTTGACCCGGTCGATTTAACCCTCAAGCTCAATAGAGCTCGATTCCTCATGTCAATACAAGCTCAATAAAGCTCAAATCGAGCCAAGAGGTGTGAATTTTTCATTGAATGGGTTGTATTTTTATTCACCTTTCTTTCTCTGCTGATTACTTTAACTTGGAGCGATGTCGGATCATGGTCCGCAGACCTTTAAAGATTATATCCGCGGACCCTTAAGAATTAAATTAATTATTAAGTGTCCGCGGAAATAATCCTTAAGGGTCCGCGGATATCTAAATTAATTTACAAATTATGAGAATTAAAATTGATAAATATCCTTTTGAATTCATTTACTCAACACTTTATGAGAATTAAAATTGATAAATATACTTTTAAATTCATTTACTTAACACTTTATGAGAATTAAAATTGATAAATATATTTTTGAATTTGTATATACATTTAATATTATATATTTGATATAAGCATTGACCCCAGGGTTGACCCGGATTGACCCTCTAACCCATTGATCCAGTGACATAACCGGGTCGACTACCGGGTCGGGTTTCACAACACTGAAAAATACTGATTTTTGGAAAATTATAATCAATAAAATATGAATGATTATGCATCACAGTAATTTCCAAATAGTCAAAAATAATAATAAAGAGGATCTGTAAAAAATATTGTTGATATGGGTAAAGTTCAAGAGAAACAAAGAGTTTAGGTGAGACGGAAGGATTTAATATCAACTGTTAGATTAGATTAATCTGCGGTTGAGATTAAAGTTGGTTTTCATATAATGGGAGGTTGGATTTGCAAAAAACCCTGCCGGTTGAGATTGACGGTTACTTTTTGAATCAAATCTCATTCGTTGAATTATTAATATTGAACGGTTGAGATCATGTCTCACTGTCTCACATTTATTTATCCGTCCTCCTAACTCTTGTTAATATAATTAACGAACGACTAATATAGATATTTTCTGCATTTAATGTTTTACTATAATTACTCAGATACCATGGAAGATTAAAAGCCAATAAAAATGAGTATTTAATGTGACTGTAAGATTTCTTACATTGACTATTTTGATTAGTTTATCGTTTTTAAGATATGTTGTGATACTTTTATTGAATCCTTCCTCTTACCTTTAATGGTTTTGAAATAATAAAAAACGTTAAATCATGAGCTTGATTTATTGCAAGTATGCACGCAAAGTAAACATATAAAAAGTAGTATATATTTATTTTTATAACTCAATGAGATCAATTATTATTGAATTAATTAATATAAATTAAAAATTTGGTAAGAAACTATAGGTTGATTACAGAAAATCATTTCCCCAGTGTGCTACTTTTTCGACAGTGTTTCTCGTAAAAAATTGAAAAATTAATGATGATTGAAACTAAAAAAGTAGTAGTAAATAGACGGGCATGACTTTTATAAAAAACAATAAATATCGGTTACTAGAAATTAGTTATTATGGAACTTTTGACATTTCGTGAACTTTTCTTTCATTAATTTCTTTCATACATATATTTGAAAGAAAAAATCCAGTTTTTGTCAACAATATGTTACCGTAAGACGTCGAGTGAAGCATCAAAATTAAATAATACATAGGTTCTATGAATTGTTCAAAAAATAAAATATAAATTTTACCAAACTTACGTTATTTACGTTCTGTAAAGTAAATCTATGTGGTTAATATAAACTAGTAATTGGTGTGCACATATAATATGTGCTTATAAAATATTTTCATATTTTAAGATGATATTTATAATGTTATGTTCATGTAATTAGTAAAATGCGGAAGGATATTATGGTGATATGGAATGTGGCTTCAAAGATAACCGTCAATTCCATCCCTTGCGCTTTATATATAGGATAGATGAGGCCCTCTAAATTAAATTTTAGTGTAAGTAAAATATTTTGTTTTGCAATGATGCAACACTGTTGTAAATTAAACAGAAAAAAAGACATAACTTTTACATACACTACATTCCATACTGCATTCCATACACTTTCAAATAAAGTGCCTTGAATGCATGCATCACTTAATCCAACGTTGCTTCGACACAGATTTGAATGAGTAAATATCGTCATTATCCAATCTTCGAAAATCTGCAAAAACACAAAATTGTCATAGAAAGTGACTCCTTCGAGCATTTTTTAGATGCAAAATCATCAATAATAGCACCATAATCCATATTTTCCAGCATATCTTTTTCAATGCATAAAATAGAAAGATCATTTAGCCTTCTTGAGACATCAAAGTTCACAAGTAATTTTTAGCAACTTTAACTTTGAAAAGCTTCTTTCTGTAGATGCAACTGTTATTGACAATGCTAATAAGATTTGATATGAAATCAAAACATCAGGATAATATTCTATGAATCAAATAAATTCAATAATCTCACCTGCCAACATGAGCTCACTTGGTAATGTCACGTAAAGTATTTTAAATTCACAAAAAAGATCATTCAAATCAAAATCTGGTGCATTGTCATGAGAGAAAGCATTTGACAACTTTTCACAACTTTCTTCTAGTGAGTTCTCATTTAGTAATTTCAACTTTCCGAATTAAATATAAAACCAAATAAACTATCAAACATGTTTGATTCTTCAAATCTACTTTTCAACGATGTAATAACAATAACAACAATAACCAAAAAAAATTAATTCTAAAAGATTCCTCCGATGGTAGCGCTTCAACAATAGCACCATTATCGTCAAAATGTTTTCGAGGAAATTTAGTACTGTTTACACAAAACTTTGATTCTATTCCCATTTCTGAGGCAATATCATTTGCAATACTTTTACTAGATGTAAATCCTTCTATTCTGAATTTCTCAAAATATAATACAATGCTTTCTAATTGCTTAATGGCAGCACTGATGCACATGTTAGGAGATTGTATTTCTTACTTACCAAATTAATTGCAGATAAAATTTCATAGCAAATAACCATGTCGAGTAGAAATTCATAATTTTCCGTTACCGCTGCCAAACTTTCCGCTTCGCTCTTGGACTTTGCGTCAGCACAAACATCATACAAATCAAGCAAAACGTTTCTGATTTGTGGGGCTTGAAACCGTATCGCCTTGACACTTTTTAAACGAGTCTCCCAGCGTGTATTAGATAGAGATTTCACAGTCAAACCATAATCATTATCAAGTAAAACATTCCAACGTTTTCATAAAACTAGAAAATAATACGAATACGCGTTGCACAATTCCAAAAAATGAAAAAGCTTTCACACATGAATTAGCAATATCACATAATGTAAGATTAAGATTATGACAAGCGCAAGGTATATACAAAACTCTAGGATTTATTTCAAATAATCGTTTTTGAACTCTTATTGTTTCCCCTTCATGTTAGAACCATTATCATAACCTTGATCTCTAATATCATTAATAGCTAACCCTAAAGATTCAAGGGCAGCAACTATCGTGTTGAAAATTCTTAACCTAAAAGTGTCATCAACCTTCAAAAATTGTACAAAAACATCTTCTATTTAAATTTGGTGCCTGATATATTAACACACCTTACTAAAACGTCATTTGCTCTTGATGACTAGCATCTGGAGTACAATCAAGAATCACCGAGAAGTATTCGGCCTTTTTACTATTTGTAAAATAGACTCCCTTACACTTTTAGAAATTAACTCATTTTGTACCTAGTGACTAAGATAATGGTAATGCATTTCATTGTTTTCAGCATGCCTAACATGGTCTTGCATTATAACATCAAATTCAGCCACCATTTCAATTAAACCTAGAAAATTATCATTGCAATCTCTATTAAGTTTTTCTTTAGATCCACGAAAAATTAAATTATTTTTTGCAAGACATTTAACAACAGCTTGATCAATACTTGCCTCCATATTTTTATAATGTGCAATACTACGCCCATGTTCTTCAACTATACAACTAATATGCTTCCAATCTCTAAGTCCATCATTAGCTAGAGAACTTATGTTATTTTTGATTTAAATAATTTCCAACAAAAACAGTACACTTTGTCCATAGATTTTGAATAAATTAACCATTTGTTATCTATAACCTCTCCATTAGATTGTTAAAAGTTGAGATGAATTTTTTTTGCAGGTCTTTCCCAATGGCCTGAGAAGATATGACAACAGTCTGGTCGAGGAAGTGCGTGATGAAATGTTATCATCTTTGTACAATTACTTGCGTGAACTACCTGCTGTGTTTCCATAACGACCAAATACACGGCAAACAAACGCCACGTATTGTAAAATTTCCGTAGGTTAACCTAAGTCTAAGTGTTGTTTTGAAAATTTTTCAACACATGGCAGAATACAGAAATGCCATGTATCATAACTTGTTTAAATAGATGGATTATGTCGCATGTCTTGAAACAACAACATTCATGTTTATGTGATTCAGAAGGCCCAAATCTTAATTTGATCTCTTCTTATTATTGTAGCAATTAAAACACAGCGATAAAACAAAAGAGTCATTTATATATTTAATGTCATATAGATGGCGTCTACCTGTATAGATGGCATCTACCTGTATAGATGGCATCTACATGTATAGATGGCATCTATCTGTATAGATGGCATCTACCTGTATTTCCAAAACGACAAAATACACGGCGACAAAACGCCACGTATTGTAAAATGGTTAGACACTATATGAGACCAAACAGTAAAAAACATCAAATTAAAACAACATGAACTGATCGTTTCAAAAAAAAACAACATGAACTGATAAAATACTTGATTTCCCCAAAACAACATGCATGGCTATGCTTTTTTTAAACACTGATAAAAGACAATAAAAATGTCATTTATAATGTCTCTAGCTAGATCCAAATGCCTTCATTGTGGTCGTTTCTTAATTGTTGTTCTTCGTCTCTGTCGTCGTTCATGGGTTCCACATGAACTGTGGTGCACACTGGTACACAATCTTCAACGAAGTCCTCTGATACTAATTCAGTCACACTTCCTTCATTGTTAAACCATTGTTTACCATGAATGACGATATACTGATTATCACTAGCAGGGTCTTCAACATAAAAAATTTGTCGAGCTTGCTCTGCCAAAATGAAAGGCTCGTCCATATATCCCTGTCTTTGGAAGTCTACAAAGGTCATTCCAAATTCATCAATACGAACATTACTGATATGTACCCATCTACACTTGAAAATTGCCACACGAAAATGAATATAGTCGAGCTCCCATATATCCTCAATAACCCCAAAATAATTTACCGCTGATTGAATCGGATTCCTATCTCTGGAACTAGAAACATGAACAGTTTCCGAGATAAGTGTCACACCACTGTTTTGCACAACACTTCTGCTGTCTTGAGATTTTGTGTAGAAACAATAACCATTAATGTCATATGCTCTATAAGAATGCACTGTTGCTCTAGGTCCTACACATAAAGACTTAACAAATTCATTCATTTCTTGTTCCTCATTCACATTCATTACCTCTTCCTTCAACCATTTGGCGAACGATGCAGCATGTTCTTTTTGCACCCACAGTTCAGACTTTCCTCTATTTGATAACCTGATGGATATTAAGTGACGGTCAACAAAATGACTAATCTCAGACATATGCCGCAACACATAGAAATGAGCTTTCATCAGTAAGTCTTGTGGTGGCACAATTATTTGAAAACCAATGGTACCCTTTCCGTGAAAACGATCGATGTGCCGAGGATTTGGGATGCCGACAAGTGCAGTATTTCCCAAATAATTAGAACAAAACTTGATGGCTTCTTCTGATACATATCCTTCAACTATACATCCCTCCGGCCGATTTTTGTTTCGAACATAGCTTTTCAATACCTTCATATATCTCTCAAAAGGATACATCCACCTCATATAAACGGGTCCAAGAATTTTAATCTCTCTTACCAAATGGACTGTCAAATGAACCATAATATCAAAGAAAGATGGTGGAAAAAACATCTCAAGTTCACATAAGGTCACAACAATCCGGTCTTGAAGTTCATCTAACTCCGTAATATCAATTACCTTAGCACATAAGGAACTAAATATCACACAAAGGCGTTGTATGACTCTTCTCACATTTGAAGGTAGTATTCCTCGAACAGCAACGGGAAGAAGTTGTTGCATCAACGTGTGAAAATCATGAGATTTTAGCCCGTTTAGTCGTAAATCCTTTATGGACACCAAGCTTGAGATGTTTGATGAGAATCCATGTGGAACTTTTACTCCTTTCAGGAATTTACAAAGGCTGAGTTTTTCACGTTTAGATAACGTTGTACTAGAAGGAGGTAGATATGTACGATTTCCTCGTTGTTCAGGTGCTAGTTTTGTACGAATTTTCATGTCAAGCATATCCAGTCTCACCTTGATTCCATCCTTCGTCTTGCCGGGTATATTTAACAATGTGCCCATAAGACTCTCACAAATATTTTTCTCCACGTGCATGACATCAATGCAATGCCGTACTTCAAGTGACATCCAATACGGGAGATCAAAGAATATAGAACGCTTCTTCCATGATTCACCATCTGTCCGCTCATTCGGTTTACCAAACCGATGTTGTAATTGTGATACATGTTCAAGAACTTCAACTCCGGTTAAAGGTTGTGGTTCCAACCTATGTTCTACCTCACCGTTGAAAGCAGCTTTCTTGCGACGATATTGATGATTTCGAGGCAAGAAACGTCTATGCCCCATGTACACGATTTTGCGACAATTTTTTAGGTGCACTGAATGTGTGTCTTCTCCACAAATTGGACATGCTTTGTAGCCTTTAACACTGTATCCCGATAAATTACCATAAGCAGGGAAGTCATTAATTGTGCAGAGGAGCATGGCACGCATGTTAAAATACTCTTGTTTACTAGCATCGAATGTGCGAACACCTTCATCCCATAAAATCTTTAAATCTTCAATCAAAGGAGCTAGATATATATCAATGTCATTTCCGGGCTGTCGAGGACCTGATATAAGTAGAGAAAGCATCATGTATCCACGCTTCATAGACAACCACGGAGGCAAGTTATAAATTACCAATATTACCGGCCATGTACTATGCTGACTACTAAGACTCCCATACGGATTAAAACCATCAGTGCACAAACCAAGTCGTAAATTTCTGCTGTCTGAACCAAACTCTGAATATGTACGATCAAACTGCTTCCATTGTAATGAATCTGCAGGATGACGTAGCTTATTATCATCAATTCGTTTTTCAGCATGCCATCTCATATTTTCTGCATCTTCTGCTAAAGAAAATAATCTTTGAAATCTAGGTATAGGTGGGAGGTACCATAATACCTTACATGGTGTCCCCTTCGACTTGGGACTTGGACTTTTGTTAGGCTTGTAGCGAGAAGATTTGCATTTCGGGCATTCGATGAGATCACTGTACACACCTCGATATAAGATGCAATCATTTGGGCAAGCATGTATTTTCTTATATCCAACACCCATGGGACACAATAATTTTTTAGCCTCGTATGCCCGACTTGGAAGATTATTACCTTCTGGAAGCATGTCCTTGATCAAACTAAGAAGTTCCGTAAAACTTTTGTCACTCCAACTATATCTTGCTTTCAAGTTAAAAAGCTTCAGAACTGCCGAAAGTCGTGTAAATTTTGTACAACCAACATATAATGGTGTTTCCGAATCGTCTTTCAGAGATTCCAAAACCTGTGGAGGTACACTAGATTCGTGTACTACATTATTCATCATTCCAGGTAAGTCGTCTTCTTCCCATTCCATATTAGTGTGCCTTGAATCATTGATACTGGAGTGTATTTGCGGACTATGCGTTTCAACTTCTCCATGGAGTCGCCAAACTGTATATTTGGGATCAATGCCATTCTCTAACAGATGACGCTCTAGTTCATCAACTCTAATTTTTAGATTTATTCCAGCAACCAACGCAAGGACAATGCACATACTGACTCTGTATTTGTGTTGCATACAACTTTGCAGATCTGCAAAAATCTGCAATCCCCTCATCATACTCGTCACTTAAACGACTTAAAGACATCCACTTCCGATCCATTATACCCCGAGCTTCACAATTTGGAAAACTCTTCTTCCGGCATAACAAGCGCGAGATATAAAAATTGAAAACAGTGATACCGATTAGAGAAGTCGTAAACCCTAAACGACATATTTAGAGATTAATAAGCCACAATTAATTAGAAAAATCAAACATAATATTTATCACTAACGATAAACGCGGCGAGTTACAAAAATCGCCGTATATTATAAGAGATTATATAGCGAACAGAAAAAATGTCATATAATGTTAAATTATCAAACAGAGAATATTCAAAATATATTGCGATTTGAGAAAATTGCCATACAAAGTCATTATAAAAAAGAGCGGTTTAAAAAATCGCTCTCTATTACTTACTAAATATGGCGTTTTACACCTAAACGCCCTTTATAATCTACTAGCGCTAAAATAAACGCTTTCTAAAAATTTCAACTATAGATAGCGCATTAAAAACCGCTATTAATGCATCATTCTGTAGTAGTGAGATTATGGTTTAGAATAATAAGAATGAGAAAAATGTCTAGATATGTTGTCTTTCGGAAATATAAAGTTTGAATCATGTTTTGCCCCGCTTTTATTAGTAATTATCTACTTATGTTATCAATATTACACCAATTCACAAGATCATAAATATCTATAAGAGGTTTATCTATTAGAGATGTTGGATGACTACATTTGCATATGTATCATTCTCATCCTCATTAACTACATTCTCAGAAGTAAAATTTTGATTAGATTTTTCAGCATTACCCACTTCAATTTTAATGTTATTTAAATTATCAAAAACACTAGATTTTGTTATAAGTTTTTCTAAACCATCTTTTTGAGATTCAATAAATTGCTCATCTAATTTCAATTTTTTTTCTTTTGAACATCAGATAAATATTTTCTAGGCATAAGCAACAAAACACACAAACCAAAAGAAAATAGAAAAACTTACAAGTACATGCAAAAGAGAGCTCCCAGAGAAACCCAACACACGAAGAAATAACTCTGAAAACCGATAAGATGAGGACTGATATATCTTATGATTTTGCAAATAGTTGATTCGCTCCACTCGATGCTCTCTATTTGGAATTCAGTAGTGTTTCTTACGATTAGGGTTTTGAAATTGGATGCAAACGACGCTGGTAATGACAAAAATGGAGTGTTTTTGACTTTTTATAATAAACATTAGGCTTTTTGGGCCTTGTGAGGAGTAATGTTACTTTACAAACGTAAGATATATACTTTTAAATTTATTTCATTATTGATGGGCCTCATCACTATTACAATAGAAAAATACATATTTACATGTGGACCCCTTAAGGATTGTGGGCCCATGGCCACTGCCCCTGCTTGTCGTCCCTCCGCATCGGGCTTGAAGGTAGTGGAATATGTTGAGTTCCATGAGAAGGTCATGAGTTTTATACCCTCGGACAACATGAAAGCATATTAGATCACTTCATATCCGATACGCCTCCTTCTGTTTCTTGGATTTAGAGTACTTAGAGATAATATTGTTGGAATCCTTCCTAAGATTGTGACGAGCACTTGGGCATCTGTGTTGCTGAATATATGATTGTAAGAGCTATTCCTATTGGTAAGTGTCACATTTTACTACAATAGTTATAGAAAATGGTAGCAATTATGGTAATGAACTCATTAATGCACCCCAATCAATAGCTTAGATGTCTCCAAACTATTGTAGCTGTCATTAGAAAAATTATCCCCATGCCACAGAAATAGAGGCTAAATATGGGATCTGCTGAATTGTGAAGAGTCGGTAGATTTTCAGAAGAAAGATCTATCAAAATTTCAAAGATGCAGTTAGACATGTTTTTAACTATGTTTCAATATAACACAAGCCTTTTTTAGTTCAGAAGAGCATGTGTCTGTAACCACAAGATACAAGTGAAAAATCTTGAATCTCAAAATTTTACAACATGTAAAATTAACTACAACAACCTCTTATCACGGGTCCATTATTCTTTGAGTAGTGTTATAAGATGAGACAAATTTTTAATTCTTGGGCTTCATACGACAACATTTGGGGTGCCTGATGAATGTATCTAAGCCTAAAACAGGATCAAGACACAAAATTAAGACCTAATATGCAAGTTTCTCAAGTTTGACAAATTTCCGCAAAAATCAAAACTAGCTTAGACACAAAACTGAATGTAAACAAATATACATAGAAAAGGAGAACTTGAAGATAATTCCGGTCTCAGCCGCAAATACCGAGAATCAATCCACTAAGCAAATTGAGATACAACAATGGTTTAGGGCAAATAATGAATAAGCTCAAGAATGACCTCTACTGAGCAAACCTACAATCAAATTCACTACATGACAGCTTAAAAAGAACTCAAACAAACACTCAAACACAAGAACGAATGGAAGCAACTATTCTAAGCCTTGTGGCAGCAACTATTCAGCAAATCGTTTGATCCCAAATGGAAGACATCATCAAGTCTAAAAACTACACTTTCCAGCCCAACCACTTTTCAGGTCAAATTCTGGTCAGAAACTAAGCTCCAAACAATCCCTATTCTAGCCTCAACATACAAGCTTGAGGTTCACAACAAGACTCAGCTCAAAATTTGATTTATTTCCACCAAATGCCCTCCTATACCAAGTCTTCAGCTGGGCTTAATACACGACTAGAAAACACTTAAAAATTAGATACAACTTGTCTCAAACAATGGAATTACAAACTCAACTTGACCTGACCTTTTCTTAGTTTCTTGAATTCTCAAACCTTATATTCGGCGTCATGAACTAACCTAACATAGACAACATTCCTGCAAAACACCAAGTGCAATTAAGAACGGTTGTCTCCAAAAAATCCGCCAATTATAGATACTTTGATTCTTAACTCATGGGAATTTGTTGTTTCAACCTATAACACCCCACAATCAGGTATTCAAGACTCAAAACACAACCAATGACCAACAAAAGATATTCTGAATATTTTGAACTAACACAACACTTCCCAACAAATGTATAGTTTCCAAGTTATTTTGTCAAAATATTCTTTAACCAACAAAACTTAAGACTTCTGCACTTTTAAAATGAACTAAACTAATATACACGTCATTGATATATAGTTTTAAGAACACTCGGTAGTATCAAGCTAAGCTTAAAAACCTACAAATCAGATTTCAAGAAGTAAGCTAAATAAATCTGAAACTCGAGAATATTGTAAGGCCATTAAAAGCATAAAACTAAACCACCGAGCATAAGGAAGTTATTTCCCAAACACGACTGCACGTCAAATAAGGTCATCAACATTTTAGTCAATATCTAGATAATTTAAATTTTTAGCTCAATCAAACTGTCATCCCAAGTAATCTATCAGTTTTAACATAACGTCAGAGCAACTTAGACATTAGCTACAATAACTAAATACCTAGAATTCACTTTTAGCATAATCTAGGCCTTTACTTATAAAAAGCATGACCAACAAACATGGCATTCATATGCCCAAGAATATCTAGCCATAACAGACATAATATCGTATTTTATCTATTCGTAAATATTAACTTCAGCTAAGAAAGTATCAGTTCATATTCTGTTAGCTAGAAAGCTCACTGAAGTGTAACAACTAAGATAAACATAGCTTTACCTCTTTAAAACTGAAAAAAATTAATTCATGAGATAGATATTACCCGGAATAGTTTATCAATAAATATACAACTAGTATTACCTGATCAACCGCATTTTGCAGGAAAACCTTACCAAAATAGTTTGATCTCCTTGAATAACCTGTTGAATCATCTTGATCATGAACATAGGCTTGCCTAGAAACTTTTAAAACACACGAGTTAGCTAAACCGAACACCTTTATACTTTTTACCAACTGATCCAAAGTATATGCCTACTTCTATCACTGTTTTATAGAGGGGGTTTATTGAGAAATTATCAGAACTAAAAAACGAAGACAAAAATTAGAAATTAACATAATTACTTCCTAGATTATCTATAATTTCTAGTCTGGAAAGTAACTATAATAGTTCATTAGCATATATATAAACCTCTTGAATATTAGTAAAGATTTGATTAGTTCTTATGAAAAACAAACATTTTTGAAAAACAAGCTTAGGATCGTGCATACTATCAACTGAACCAAACTGATATTACTTCATAATTAATTAAACAGCGATTATATAATATATATACATCTGCAACATCATAAGAATCATCAACTTGTTGGTGAGATACTAGACAACCTATTTGAATGTATTCAAGATACCCTCCTAAGACTAACTTCATAAATAAAGCAAGCTTTAGAGAAACATATCAAAGAAATCCAATTATTAGATGAGAACATTAATTTACCTATAGCATTACTGAGGAGATCTTTTCAAGAACTAAGAAATAGACTTTATATTAGTAAATAGTCACTAAGATTTTAAGCAAGAAACAAGATATCATCAACATAAACCAGTTTTAATATCTAGTTCATCTATATTTAGCAAATTAATAACTAAAAGGTCATATAATCAACAAGAAACACTACTGATTACTGACAATCTCAACAAGAAAATTGTCCATGATCAAATGCAAGCATAAACAAAGATAAAAAACAATAACCACTAATTTTTTAAATAAAGCATACATATGCAAAATTCCTAATAAATAAGCATTAAACCTTATCTAGTAAAGGCAGCAAGGTTAACGCTCAAATCGAAGAATATTAGCTATGTTAATAGTTAAGTAGATGAAAGCAATTATGAGATAAAAAGCAGTATTAGAGCCAAATGTGATGCACAAAATTCTTAAATTGATGACAACAGATCCTAATACTAATAAAAAAGCAAGATCAAAGCACAAATAGTCAAGAACGAATGCACCAGGAAATCCAATTGAATGTTTGACGCTGGTCGCCAATCAGAGCCGAGGCATTCACTGGTGGATTTTTCACTCTTTCGATGCTCGACCATCTTGTCACCGCTTTCGTCTTCATTCATAAGAACCTATCTCAAGCGTCCATCTCATCCTTAAATTACATTCATAAGGACTTATCTCAAGCAAGTGCAGCGCGAGAAGCGCTCAAGTACATCTCTAAATTAATTAATTTACATTCATAAGGACCTATCTCAAGCGTTGCATAAATCGATGTGCTTGCATTATGAAGCGTGCAAGGAAGAAATGTGTGTGCAACAACATAAGTTGCTCTTCTAAAGCCCTTGGGAGGAGGATTAGACTTGATGGAATGTTTCAACTGAAATCATTTGTGTTAAAGCATGAATGTGGATGGCAGCGCAAAAATAAAAAAGTTACTTCAATATGGTTAGCAGAAAAATACTTGAAAAATTATCGGGATGACCCAGCCTGGAAATTATCGGGAAAAAAGTTATTTAAAGGCGGCATATTTCTTATCAGGGCACATCTCTTTTATAAACTTAACTAGTTCACTGTTCTTTTAGGATCATGTCACATCTACTCTTTTAACTCCACACAGAGAAGATCGAGTCCTGCGACGCGCGCCAAGAAAAAGGAATTCTGCCGAAACTCAAAATACTCCACATCAATTGTAATGTAATGTACTGGAAACATGTATTGTTTTGATATGCCTACAAAATCGGTATTGTACGGTTAGCTGAAATTATGTTGAACTTGCTAATGACAAGTGACCTTTTGGGCAGCTACAACAGAATTTTCAAATGCAAGTATTATTGTCAAACATTTCCATTACATCATATATGCTCTGAACATTTTAAAAGGTGCAATTTCTAGACATAACATTACATAGATAAAGTATAATAACGCAAACTATCACGACAAACACAACTCGATTACACTTTCTTAGTTTACATCCCAACGTATGTCGTTGAATTTAAAGCACAGGCATTTCTTGCTTGGATTTCTCTAATTGAAGCGCAAACATCTTCGCAGAAACCTCCAACTTCACTTTCTCAATTTCAGACTGAAGAAGCTTCACTGATTCCTCAATTTTAGAATTTTGAAATTCTAGTTTCTTATTCTCTCGCGCAAGCTTCTTAATCACATTCGTCTCTCTTTCACCGAATTCCGCATCTTTCCAAATAAAAGAATTACATGTTTCGACAACCATAAAAGCGTCGCCCACAATTGTTTTCAGTACGACTAGTGGCTTCTTTGGCTAGATATCTGCAAAAACAAAACCCTATAATAAATCCAATGATCCGAAAAATTAACTAACTATCTACTATTTCGGACCATAACTAATGTGATTACTGATAGCGTGCAAATATACTAACATTTGAACGCATCCTACCTTTGATTCTTGTTTTCGATTACTTTGTGAAAGAAATGATACTTTCTTATGCTTATTTTAGGATTTATTCAAGAAGTATAACCATGGAGCTATCAAGTGCAAAAGAGAGCAAAAATGGGGATTAAAGTGCATAAAAAGAGCCAAAGAGGTTTGCTCTCCCGAGTGAAATTTGCTAGGCCGAGCAATGTATCAAGGTTGATACAATAAAACTCAGCAAATTCTCCTCTCCCCGAGCAGAAATTCTCCTCTCCCCGAGCAAAATTTCACACTTAGAAAAAAATCTGCAAATCCTCTTTGAATTTTGCTCGGGCGAGCAACATTTGTGCTAGGAAATCTCCTCGGCCGAGCAAACCAAGAAGGAACCTCATTTTGCTCGGCCCTAGGAAGATACTACTCGGCCTAGGAGTCTAAAAACCCAGATTTTACTCCATGGTATAAAGAGGATTCTAACCCATTTTTTGGAGGGATCCTTGGAAGCTCAAATATTCATACACCTAAAGAATCCTTGGATCAAAGATGATGAAGTAAAGATGAAGGCTTGAAGATCAACATCTCCTAAGCTTTTCTATCTCTCTTTGTTATCATGTTGTTTATTTCCATTTTGAATACTTTGCTTACATTTGTAGTTATGTGTGAGTAGTTGTTCATGTGATTGAGGGTCATATGGATCCCCTAGGATTTGGATGATGTTTGTATACTCTTTCTATGCATTTGAATTACATTTTAGTTGAATCTTAATTGTTGTAGTTACTTGTTCATAATGATGCATGCCAAATGTTTGACGAAATGCCCAAGTGTGTCAAAGTGAATTGACTTCCTATGATTTGATGACGATTGAACCCTAGGATGTTAGTAACTATATCAATGTTGCTTTGAGAGTCAATTGTGCGCGAGAGCGACAATTCCTCTTAGTGATAGGCTAGGTTTGGTGTTGAGTTTGAGTGCCTCTCCAATAGAGCGAGAGCTTGAGGTTGTGCACTTGAGTTCCACATGGTTCAATAGACCGATGGGTTGAGAATTGAAACCTTTTAGCGCGTCATCTAATCTCCAAGGATGGAACGAGAGTTGAACTTGGAAGGTGATGCGTAGCCATAGGGATTCAAACTAGTTGTGATTTGTGCTAGTAAATTGAGTGTGTTAACTCTCCTATGTCCTAGGGGTGAAGTAGAAGTCCTTGATCACTTTTATTTCCTTGTTATTAAAATCAACCAACCTTTAATCTTCATCCCCCAATCCTTTTATGTTAGGCAAACTTAGGTATATCTCAATTAGTTAACTATCACCTCTTCTCTTGGGTTCGACTCGAGGTCACTCGATTTATAAATGTGTTTGATGCGTGACTAGGACAAGTGTGTCTCTAAATACTACCCTAAAACTACGCGTCAAAATGGCGCCGTTGCCGGGAAAGAGTTCTTAGATAGTTTTCTAGTTTAGTATTACTTTTATTTGCTTAATTCACTCTATTTTTCTTTTAGTTTTTGTAATTGCTTGTTTGAGTGTGATATCTTCCTTGTTTTGTGATATTCTTTACCTACCTTGCTTTCTCTTGATTGCTTGATAGGTGAATTGAAAGTCGACGAGACTTAAAGCAAGAAGATCACGAAATCAAGTTTGTACATCAACCATCAACCTTCTCCCTCGACCGTCTTCATCTACTTAACTCCCCTACAATGGAATATGTACCTATCCAACCCCTTGTACGACTTAGAGATCATCCCTTACCTAAGGACCATGGCGAGAGGCCGGTTGGGGATTACATTATTCCAACCGTTGGAAATTATGGATCACCTATATGCCTATCCGAAAGAGATGGGGAATTTGAGATTAAATCCGCGCTATTGAACATGGTGGCATCAAATCAATTTGAAGGGTATGGAAATCCTAACTCACACTTAGCTCAATTTACGGAGATTTGTCAAACTCTTAAGATGCCCGGCGTCCACAAAGAATTGGTTTTTATGAAAGCGTTTCCATTCTCTTTGGGAGGAAAAGCTAAGAGTTGGTTGATGAGTCATGAGCCTAATACCTTTGATACTTGGGAATCCCTAGCTCAAGCCTTCCTCATCCAATATTTTCCTCCCGGAAAAACTAAGAGACTTATAGATCAAATCAATCGGTTTACTCAAGATGATGGAGAAAGCTTCCATGAAGCTTATAAGCGATTCAAGAATCTACAACGTGAATGTCCTCATCATGGCTTAACTAAGTGGCAATTATTTTAATCCTTTTATGATGGAATGGACAAGGAGGCGAGAAACCAAATGGACAATGCTAGCGCGGCAGGAATAATGGACTTGACCGCCACCGAAGGGTTCAAAATTATTGAGAAGATCGCTAGGAATTCTTACCAATGGGGTGGAGATAGGAATCAATTGAGGAGAAAGAGTAAAAGCTCAAATGAGATCAACAAGGAGGACTTCCATTCCCTAACAAAAATGGTACATTCTCTTGCTCTATCTTTTGACAATTTAAATAAGAAAGGGAATGTGCCTAGAGAATGTGGAGTTTGTGGTAGTTTAAACCATGATGACTTCTCTTGCACACAAAATCGAAGAGATATTTATAGAGACCATCATGAAGACGTGAACTTTATGGGTAAGAATGAAGAGAAAGTCTATGTTCCTTCGCCAACCAAATTCTATGATCAAAGGAACAATATCTCCCATATAAAGTTTCATGAGAATCCACTCTACGCAGAAAGGAAACCGCAAGAATATGAGCAAAGACAAGAGTTCCAAAGCCAAAATCAAAAAATCAAAGAAACTCCTCTTAAAGCTCAACAAAGTCAAGAGAATGCCTCTCTTCTATCCTTAATGACACAATTAGCCTCTACTCAAGCGCAAATACAAAAGGACAACCAACTCATGCTTCAAAGTTTTGAAAAAAGGCTAGATGAGGTGGAAGCTCAGAACAAGATGCTTGAGAAGCAAGTTTTACAAGCTAGTTCAACCTTTAAAACCCAAGGAAAGCCTCCAACGGAAGTGGATGAGAGCAACATTAAAAATATTAATGCTATCACCCTTAAAAGTGGAAAGGTATTAGAAGAGCCTCGACAAGAATTAAAAATATGAAAGTCAATTATTGAAGTCGAGAAAGAAATCTCCATTAAGGATAAGGGTGGAAAAGAGCAACATCCAACTATAGAGAAACTCCAAGAACCTACACCATATATGCCACCCATCCCTTTTCCTCAAAGACTTAAGAAGAAGGAGGATGCGCAATTCAAGAAGTTTGGAGAAATTCTAAAGAAGCTACATGTGACATTGCCATTCACCGAGGTATTATCTCAAATGCCAACTTATGCAAAATTCCTTAAGGATATTATGTCACATAGGAGGGAAATCAGTGAACTTGAGCATGTGACCCTAGATGCAAATTGTAGTGCAATTATCCAACAGAGCATGCCTAGGAAGTTAGATGATCATGGTTCATTTTCCATTCCTATATTTATTAGTGATTTTTGCATAAAGAGAGCATTATGTGATTTAGGAGCTAGCATTTCTTTGATGTCATATTCCTTGTTTAAGAAGCTAGGTATGGGAGAGTTAACTCCAACAAATGTGAATTTGAGACTAGCGGATCGTTCTTCTAGGTCACCTATAGGCATTCTAGAAGATGTTCCCATTAAGATAGGAAATTCTTATGTTCCTATAGATTTTTATGTGTTGGAAATGAACGTTGAAAGTGAAATACCCATCATTCTAGGTAGACCCTTCTTGAACACGGTTAAAGCATTAATAGATTGTGGTGAAGGAACCATTGAGTTGAATCTAGGAAATGAGAAAGTTAAGTTTGATTTTAAAAACATCAAGAAAACTCCTAGTTCTTCAATGGAATGTGACATGATTAATGACTTCTCTACTTGTGATGGTCTAACCCCTTGTGAGCTTGAAAGTTTTGAAGTTGATTTAGCTAGGGAATCCTTTGTGTCTATGATAAATTTGGATTGGGAGGATGCGCACAAAGGTTCGAATCCCACACACGTGGTTGAACCTCCCATCAAGAAAAGGAGGAAAAGAAGAAGGCACAAGAACTCTAAAGCAAAGGTTGAGTTTGAGAAGGCTAAGGAACTTCCTAAAGAGGATAAAGTCTTTGAGAAAAGAGTATCACCTATTGGAGGCAAATCAAAGCTTGTAAATGGCGATAGTTCAAAACCTCCAACAAATGCAAAACTTCACGCATCACGCGCACAATCAATGCCAATTCCAAAGCGTGGTGACCCAACTCGTATGAAGATATCTTGAGTATTATTTGCACCACTTGAGAAGGGATCCTAGCAAAGGACTTCCCAAGTGTGTTTCTTGGAAAGAAGATGCGGTTTCGTCTTAGCCAAGACGTTAAACTAGGCTAGTAAGTGTCTTGCTCCCTATTCTTAATCTGATTGAATGATCGGTGATTGATTGAATGTGTAATTATGTTTGCCCATAAGTTGATAAAATTGATTGCTATTTGAGTGGATGTTCACTTAGCTCGTGTGACTTATTGCGTATATGATTTTAGCTAAGTGTGGGGTGGGTAGTATGCATGCATTCATACTTTAAATGCCTCATTCTATCAATCATTGATCACTTTTGAGCATTAACACTTGTTTTACGTATCTCTTTCATCCTACATTTTCGAAGATAACTTGAAAATAAGTTTGCTAAGTCTAAGAATACCCTTGTGAAATGACTTGTGATTGTGGTTTGTGAAGTTTGCTCATTGATCGTAATGCTTTAGGATGATTGAAGTTTTTAATTATTGCAACGTTCTCATGAATTGACATCTATACTAGCTTGAATCATTTGATATTAACATGCTCTTTCATTGCATAATGAGTAAGGAGGATAAGGTAGCATATACAAAAAAAAGCATGAAGTGTCTTAGAGTTTCTTGCTTCCTCTTAGGAGACTTTAGTTTAAATTTCATAGCTTATGTATCGGCTTTGCTTGCATATGTGCTTGATTCTAGCTAATTAGACATATTGTCAAGTTTTAAGTGTGGGGTTGACACCAAAAGCTTGCTCAATAGAAAAGAAAAAAATAGAAAAAAAGTTATGCAAGTGCCGGGGGTTAGGAAGGTAAGTTCCCCCTCGAAAGTGCTTGCATGAACTCAAAAAAATTTATTCAAGTGCCGGGGGTTAGGAAGGTAATTTCCCCCTCGAAAGTACTTGAATAGCAAAAAAATTATTTTGAAAAATAAAATAAAAGAGAAGCTAGAATGTAATTCCCACTAACTCTTGACTTTATGCCTTTCTTGCATTTTTAGCATTTTTAGCATGTTTGCAAGTTTTGTCTATGCATTTGCGTGATTGATTGGATTAAAGGATGATCTTTTGCATTATATGCATAAGCAAGTAAGAATTCTATGCATGATTCATCATTTTGATCGTCTAAACTCCTCTTCTCTTATGGATTATGGTGTTTAGCCTAAAACTTGAGAATGAGTTTAAGTCATGAGCTTATGGACTTGCCCTAGCAAGCATAAGTGATTGACTAGATGATCCATTATGTGTGCTAAACTCCCCTTTATGATTTATGCATTGAAATGTAGTAAAACGGTGAATTTGGTGATTGCTAGTTAAGATGTCAAGGCTTTGAATGTTTGCACGTGAAGAATGACATGATTCTTGAAATGTTATGTGACATGAGTCGAATGCACAATTCCACATCTTTTTGAGCATTAAAATGACTAATTCTTGCTTAGCAAACACTTGATTGGTATGCATTGTTTAATGGATGATTGTGAACGGATTTGTGAGTACTCCCTCTTGGAAAACTCTCACGAGACTATAACTCGTCCACTAGGGCAGCCTAGGGGTTTAAAGGCTTGATGCATACGCTAAATGCATCCGTGATGCCTACGAAAGTGAGTTAGGAGTAGTGTTAACTTGCATTTTCATTTCTTAGGATTTTTGAGCTAGAATGCTAGGATGATTGTTGCATGATCTTCTCATCCTTATGAAATGCTAGCTCATTGAAACTTCCATATATTTTGAGCATTCATACTTCATCATATATATACTTACTTGTTCGGGACGAACAAGGATTAAGTGTGGGGTGTTTTGATAGCGTGCAAATATACTAACATTTGAACGCATCCTACCTTTGATTCTTGTTTTCGATTACTTTGTGAAAGAAATAATACTTCTTATGCTTATTTTAGGATTTATTCAAGAAGTATAACCATGGAGCTATCAAGTGCAAAAGAGAGCAAAAATGGGGATTAAAGTGCATAAAAAGAGCCAAAGAGGTTTGCTCTCCCGAGTGAAATTTGCTAGGCCGAGCAATGTATCAAGGTTGATACAATAAAACTCAGCAAATTCTCCTCTCCCCGAGCAAAATTTCACACTTAGAAAAAAATCTGCAAATCCTCTTTGAATTTTGCTCGGGCGAGCAACATTTGTGCTAGGAAATCTCCTCGGCCGAGCAAACCAAGAAGGAACCTCATTTTGCTCGGCCCTAGGAAGATACTACTCGGCCTAGGAGTCTAAAAACCCAGATTTTACTCCATGGTATAAAGAGGATTCTAAGCCATTTTTTGGAGGGATCCTTGGAAGCTCAAATATTCATACACCTAAAGAAATCCTTGGATCAAAGATGATGAAGTGAAGATGAAGGCTTGAAGATCAACATCTCCTAAGCTTTTCTATCTCTCTTTGTTATCATGTTGTTTATTTCCATTTTGAATACTTTGTTTACATTTGTAGTTATGTGTGAGTAGTTGTTCATGTGATTGAGGATCATATGGATCCCCTAGGATTTGGATGATGTTTGTATACTCTTTCTATGCATTTGAATTACATTTTAGTTGAATCTTAATTGTTGTAGTTACTTGTTCATAATGATGCATGCCAAGTGTTTGACGAAATGCCTAAGTGTGTCAAAGTGAATTAACTTCCTATGATTTGATGACGATTGAACCCTAGGATGTTAGTAACTATATCAATGTTGCTTTGAGAGTCAATTGTGCGCGAGAGCGACAATTCCTCTTAGTGATAGGCTAGGTTTGGTGTTGAGTTTGAGTGCCTTCCAATAGAGCGAGAGCTTGAGGTTGTGCACTTGAGTTCCACATGGTTCAATAGACCGATGGGTTGAGAATTGAAACCTTTTAGCGCGTCATCTAATCTCCAAGGATGGAACGAGAGTTGAACTTGGAAGGTGATGCGTAGCCATAGGGATTCAAACTAGTTGTGATTTGTGCTAGTAAATTGAGTGTGTTAACTCTCCTATGTCCTAGGGGTGAAGTAGAAGTCCTTGATCACTTTTATTTCCTTGTTATTAAAATCAACCAACCTTTAATCTTCATCCCCCAATCCTTTTATGTTAGGCAAACTTAGGTATATCTCAATTAGTTAACTATCACCTCTTCTCTTGGGTTCGACTCGAGGTCACTCGATTTATAAATGTGTTTGATGCGTGACTAGGACAAGTGTGTCTCTAAATACTACCCTAAAACTACGCATCAATTACCTAATAAACAATAAACATGACATCTACAGTTGTTCTCACCTTGTTTTAAAGTTTCAACCATGGATATGGTTTGAGTTCGACCAGAGTAACCCAAGCTTGAGTTCAATCATTGACGATGTTGGTTGATTGGATCGAAAAAGACAATATGTCAAGGGTTCAATCGTCAAACAAGACAAAAGTAGGTCAGAGTAATCCGAGTTTGAGAATTCAATCGTTGACGGCGCCGGAAGATTTGGATCGTGCTCGGCGATATGTCTAGAGGATCAATCGAAAAAGAAATTAGAATTATCGAACTAGGGATTTTGACTTTTGAGAGTAAGGGATTGGCTTACCGCTAAACACGAATTAGGTTAATTATTAAATGTTATTTTATATTTTAATCCTCGATCAAGCAAGTCAACGATGTTTTTAACAGAGGTAGACGACGATAACAATAATGGGTGTCTTGAATAAGTAGTTTTTGATTTGAGGGGTGGTTCTTTTAAAAATTAAATTAAATAACCCTATTGTAAGGGCGTTATAGTATTTCCAGCCAAATACACATACCAATTGCATATGTCAGCTAGGGGTGCAGTTCCATTAAGACTCAAAGAACTGCATCTAACGGTTGCAAATGCATTTGTGCAAAAGCAATTGCTGGCACATGATGCTACATGGACAAATGTATATGTGCATAAAATGCATGAAGAACAAATGCATATGTGGCAACACATAGCCATATGATTGAGAAAAATGAAGAGTGAGATTTGAGATCTCAAATTTATGGGTATGTCTCAAATATTAGAGTGGGTCTCAAATGAGCCCAATTTTGTCGGCTAGTACCAAACAAACATTAAAAGCTACTTTGTGATCAAAATCCTGCAAAAATGCTCATACTTTGCATGACTAAATTGCCCCTTCATTCCAAAAACCAACTGAATCACCTCCGTTTCAAAATAGGAACAGATGGAGGGAGGTGCCACGTGGCACAGCCGGCATGATGCACAGCGACAGGGAGCCACGGGGACCGCCAGAAGATGGCCATTACTTGAGGCGAGTTCGCGACGAGGAAGACGACGAGAAATGGAAGAAGCAGACAGTCACAGAGTACTGCTGAGAAGGAGAGTAAACGATATGGGTAGGAAAGTAGAGAGACCGAAAGAGCCGTGGAAAGGTGAGTACGCTAAAAGCGTAGTGTACGCTGGACTCGACGCGATCGTCACTTGCTTTTCTCTCATCTCCTCCATCAATGCCGGCCACCTCTCCTCCCGTACGTCTTCATTCTCGACTCTCCTTAAACCAAACCTAACCAAATTGGATGATTCGATTGATGTTGTGTGTACTATGTGTTTTGCAGTTGATGTCTTGGTGCTAGGGTTTGCGAATTTGGTGGCGGATGGGATTTCGATGGGATTTGGGGATTTCATGTCGAGTAGTACTGAGAAAGATGTTGCGGCGAGAGAGCGAGCAGTCACAGCGTGGGAGGTTGATAACAACGGTGAATCTGAGCATCTCGCTCTGCTGCAAAAGTATCAAGACCTAGGAATGGACTATCAGGATGCCTTGACTGTATGAATTCATCACTCTTTTTCATAGTTTCTGATTGCAAGTAATTTTGAAAATGACGTGATTTCTGCTGTATTTGATTATCGACCGCACGAGATGTAGTTCGTTTAATATTATGTTAAATTGAAGCTTCGAAATTATGTTATGCTGGTTGTGATACAGGTTGTAGAAATATTCACCAAATACAAAGACATACTGGTTGACGAGAAATTAGCAAATCAGAAGGGAATGCTACCGCCAGACTATGCCGACAAGGCATGGAAGAATGGACTAGTGACTTTCTTGGCGTTTATCCTCTTTGGAAGTGCGCCACTCCTCTCGTTCCTGATTCTTATCCCTTTTACAAATAATGACTATATCAAATTCGCCAGAGCTTGTGTATTATCATTATTAGCTTTGGCAGTTCTAGGTACTGCCAAGGCAAAGATTGCACAGCAAGGTTACACATCTTCTATTATATTCACTGTATTAAATGGAGCTGTGGCAGCTTCTGTTGCTTATGGTATTACTTGGACGCTACATGATGTTGCAGGGGTTGAATAATAGGTATTCTTGTCTGAATAGGGAGTTGGATATCAACTGTAATTGTGATTCTCTCCATCTCAACTGCTTGAATGTTCGCAAAAACTGGGCATGTGTTACTTTGTTGTGCTGTAAATTTGAATGTATTCATAACGGAAGTGAAACTTCTACTATGTCAATAAATCTTGAACTATGCCAACTCAACTAGGGAAAACAATGTCCTCAAGTCACCTTCATCTGATTGCAGAAAGAACGCTTAGGTACATCTGACCTGCCAAGTCTACAAGTGATTGCCCAAATATATGATATAAAATTTCTACAAAATTCCGAAGCAAGCAGAAGCAATAAACATAAATGACGGAAACGAATAGAGCAAAAAAGTCATTGCCCATGGGCTGAGTGCATAGAATGTCTAAAGCTTAATAATAGTGCTTGAAATCTAATGAAGGTGACAGTCCGCTGCAGTCTAAAATATTGACCCAAGTATCAAATTCTAACATACGGAACTGCACGGAGAGGGACAATCTTTTGAAGGGTAACTCCAAACTTGTCATTCATGTCCATATCCTCTGGCCTCATCCCATTCTCAAGCTTCCAGTCAAACCTATGTAAGAGGGAAGCCAGCATCAGGTGCACCATCCGGTTTGCTAATGACATGCCAGGGCATATCCTCCTTCCAGAACCAAATGGCAGTAACTCAAACCCATGCCTTTTTAAATCCACTAATTTGGATATAGATTCTCGTCATGGTGTATTGCCCAAATATTAACAAACACCCTAGTATTTGCTGGGATGGTATAACCATCTATTTCAACATCCTTCATGGCTTTGTGAGGTAATAAGAGTGGGGCTGGTGGGTGAAGTCTAAGAGTTTCTTTCACCACAGCTTGAATATATGGCAGGTTGGTTATATCTGATTCTTCAATGGCGTCATTAGGACCAATGACTTGGGCGAGCTCTGCTTGAGAGTTCTTCAATGTGGATGGGTTGTGCAGGAGCTCAGCCATTGCCCACTCCAGTGTGCTGGATGTCGTATCTGTCCCTGCTATGAACAAGTCCTGATAATATACAACAATTAGAATATTCAAACATTCTATTTATGTTCTCAAAATAGAACTGAAGCAAAATATGAAGGCATCCTTCTACAAGCTACCTACATCAAACATTTTGAGCATAATCCAAACTCCCAAGATATCATGACAAGTGGATCTCAAATGTAACCAAATTCTAAATCCTTAGATTTGCTTCTTCGATCCCCACAATAATAAAATTATCAGAGTATGGTCGACCCTACGGCCTACATTGACATTTCTTACTCCAATCATCCCAAAACAATAAATACGGGATCATTCTAGGGATTTGGGTTTCCTTCAACCACAAATACAAGACTACGATCGCAGATGCCGACTTAATTAATGGACTACAGAAGCATGTGCTACACTAAGTCAGTATATTACTTAATGATATCTTTGATTAACTGCACTTATGCACCAAGATTTCGAAAAGTAAACTAATAATAAGATTTTATTCTATTCCACAATTGGTGACCTAGAAACCAGTTGATAGATAATCCAATAATAACCAAGCATCAACTTTTTTCAGTTTTTGTAGGATTGAGAATTACCAGCAGCAGATGCATCATGTCATTCCTATCCAAATCCGATCCTTCTTCATCAACTATCCGCAGTATCGCATCAAGAAAATCATCAAACCCTTTCTTCTCATCATTCCTTAGTCGATTATCAATCAACCGATCCAAATACTTCAGCATCCCTTCAAAGCAAACCCTAGCTTTTCGAAACACGCGCTGCGGATCCAAAATCCTCACCGCCGGGAAAAAATCCGACAGATTCGGCTTCCCTGTCTCCTCCATGATCGCCCAAACAAAGTCTCGGAACTCATTCGCCTCATCGGAGGAATAACTCGCTAAATCGGTTGAGAAAAACGTTGTTGACAGCAGATTCAACGCAGTCGTGAACACCGCCGGCCCAACCTCCACCGCTTCGCCGACATCGCATTTCAGGCTGACATAGTCGATCAGCGGCTGGACCTTCAACTGCCGGAGCTCTTGGCTGGCGTCGAGCCGCTGAGAAGTGAAGAGCTGCGAGTTGCAAAGCTTGCGGAGGTTACGAAACTGGGCCAGAGATTGGGCCCATGCGATAGATACGTCTCCGTGGCCCAAAGGCCGAGCGGCGTCAGGAACGGCCCGCATGTAGAAGTGTTGGTCGTATTTTTGAAGGACTGTTTGGGCCGTTGTTGGGGAGGAGACCACGACCGTTATGGTTTGGCCTAGGTGGAGGGATATGATTGGTCCGTAGGTTTTGGAGAGAGTAGTGAGGGAGAGGTGTGGCTTGTCGCCGAGGTGGATGATGTTGCCGATGATCGGATAGGGTTTAGGACCCGGTGGGAGGTTGATGTTGCGGTGGCGGCACGTGATGGTGGAAATGGTGAGGAAGAGGAGCCATAGAGTGGAGAAAATGATGAGTGGAGTTGTGTAGTCCATTTTGAATGTTTGTTTTCCACAAGTTGATAATTTAAGGATAATTTTATGCATCACTTAAGTGGTCGTGGTAGATTTCGCTTCGAATACGGAACTACGAAGAAGGTTAGTCATTTTAAAATGATATTGTTTTTTGGAAGGTCTCCGGCGTTATTCTTCGAGTGTGCATTAGGTAAACTCATGAATGATTGTAATAGCTTGCAAACCACGTCAATCGGGTAGCGACCACACCATCACAGTGTGACTGTCTTGATCGAATTAAGGAATTTCAGTGTTTATCAGGGATTGAAACTCATGACCTTGCCTGATCTTGTCCTCATGCCCACATACTCGACCACTTTTTTCGAGGCTTAAAATGATATTGTTATAGAATAACAAATCAAATAAGATAATCATTTATTTTTCGCATTTTTTGTAACTTTTTTTGGGATTTGAAATGTTTGTTTTAAAGGGTTTGGTCCAATACAAAGCACTATTAAAATAAAAACTTAGAATCATTACTAACCACACGATCAAACAATTCATTTCATTAATTTATATAAAATCATTAATGATTTATTGAATGTTCAATAAAATAGTTTTGTAAAAAGTGTATTGCATAAATATTGCATTACAAAGTTTGTATATTACAATTTTTTATTGAAATTTTGATGCATTTTTGAGATTTAGTTATGCATTTTTAATACTATTTAACAAAAATCAATGAGCTTTTGAAGTATTATTGTATCCACTAATTTAAAATTTAAAATAAATTATATAACTTGAATTTTTTAATGCACTTTAAATAATTAATTTATGAGTCATATTGATTTGACATGACAGGTATGCCTTTTGATGGAGCTTATTTATACGATCAACCATTTTCCATTATTTCATATTTTTTATATGTTTCCTTTGTAATTTTATGCCTTTCAGGCGTATTTGAATTGTATGAGAGCTTTTTCACGCGTATAGAGCATTATATGTGCATTCAGATCACGAAGAAAGGAGTTGGATCGCGCTGGAACACATGTGATAGAAACTAGTCTTGAGAGGAAAGGCTTTGGCTTCCCTCTGGTCGATAATATGTGATTGGAACTTTGAGGCCACAACGATGAGTTCTCGTTGTAGGACCGAGACAAGAGAAGGACCGTGATCGACGTACATATGACACAAGAATGGTAAGACCAACTAGTGAAGATCACTCGGGCGGTCGAGAAGAGTAGTCCATATTTCTTATTCTGGAAAGAAGACTTCTAAGCCAAAGAGCCTCTGAGAGCCGAAAAGAAATATGACCAAACAACTTTGACGGGATCAGTACCAATATCGAATCCTAAACAGTGTAGTACGGAAGGATGATGTGCAAAAAAACTTGTTGCGAATGGTATGGGACGCCGCTGCAAGAGAGCCTCAATGAATCATATTCTTTCAGAACTCAAAAAGGAACCTTAAGGCGAAAGCGATAGGGGATGCAGTAACCAAAAGGATTCCTAAAGGAACAAAGATGGTATGGGACGTCCAAGAACCTTCACAAACAATGTAATGAAGACTAGCAAGGAAATCATTTCATTTTTTGACCTTGGGGACAAGGTCAATCTTCAAGGGGCGGGACTTGATAGGAATGAGTCTTGAGAGGAAAGACTTTGGCTTCCTTATTTACTATGTGTATTAATTAAAATAATAATTGAGAATGTGTATTTCTATCTTACAAAAGAGAAGAGAACAGGTGAAAAATAAATGCCAGTTATAATGTAACAAGAGATCTGCGTTCATTTAAAACAATTAAACTGTGTAGATTTAGGGCCAGTTTACAAGTATAGAAACTAATTAAGATTAAATATTAATAAATAAATAAATAAATAAGGGTAAATTAGTCATACACACATGAAGCGATTCCATAAAATCAGGGAAAAGATAATGTTTAAATATCCAAAATCATTAATAATTAATTGAAAGTGTAGTAAAATGTTTTTTTAAACAACTCAAAAATTAGTTGAATTTGACTTGAATTTATTTGATAGTTGAATTGATTATCTTGAAAAAAAAATCATAAATCATAAATTAGTTATCAATATATAAGGAATCAAATAAATCAAAATATATTTAAAATATAATCTTTTATTAATAATTAAGGAATTAAGGAATTAAATAATTGTAATATATTTTGAATATATTTAACTAGTTAAGTGACAGTTGTACCCTTTGAATAATAAAATTAAATATGTTCTGTGGCTTAAAGGAACCGTAGAATTGAAACAAATCAATGACAGCGCGTCGTTGTGCACTGCAAATCTAAATTTATAAACTACTCAATACTAGTACAGTAGTAAGCAGGGTCAAACCCAAGGGAAAGTAATATAGTCTAAGAGTTATACTACAGCTAATCCTACTCCTATCAGGGGGGTTTTGTGATTGTTTGAAGCTACAACTAAAGGTACTAATAAAAGAAAACACAGTTCAGGGAATCTCATTGCAACATGTAATCATAGACCAGACATGCATCAATCTAGTAAATTATAATTGTTCTAATTAGATAGTCCCGCTAGGGTTGTTACCTAATTCTAGTTCTATCTTTTATTACCCGCTAGAGTCTCAAGAAGATGTAACAATTACCTAATCAAACTACCACAATAGTTCCACCGCTAGGCTTTGCTACTATGACAATCCAATTAAATATCATGCAATTGATATAAACCTAATTTCACCGCTAGGCTGAGTTAAGCAAATAACAAAGCATGCATTTTAAAACAAGAACAGAATTCACTAAATTAAAACATGCTATTCAATGGACTCATACAAAGTTGCAACTCAATTCCCCAAACTGTAGGGAAATTAGCTACTACTACAAAACATTAATCTAAAGAGTTTGAAGAGGAAAACTTTGCTTGTGGCCGTCCCGGCTCTCTTTCTAAATTAGGGTTAAAACCCTATTTATAATGTAGCTGAAGATGTCGAATTGGGCTGGGCCAGACAGATCCGCAGACCCTTAAGGAATAAAACTCGTGGACCCTTAAGAATTAAATTAATTCTTCAGCGTCCGCGAAAATAATCTCTTCAGCGTCCATGACTGACGTCAGCATGATGTCATAAAGCTCCTTCCTTCGTCTTCTTGATCCGAATTCGCCTAAAATGCTCCATTAGCGTGTAAAAGCTCTCTTGCAGTCCTAATATGCCTGAAATGCAAAACATTACGAAAAGGTAATATTTCACAAACAAAACATATACAAATAGATGGAAATAAGACAATGATGGATCGTATAAATACGCTCCATCAATCAACAGACAAGATTTATTTTTACTTTATAACCTAATTGCTACATTTCACGTGATCCATTGTCCTTAAAAAATATCATCTTTCGATCTTAATACAACCTGTTATGTACAATATTTTAAATTAAAAATATATATACTATTTTTCCACGAAATAATCATTTAAAGGAGTTGTAAAAACAATAATAGTATATGAGAATGGATTAAAAACAGATAGTTTTTGTGAAAACTATAAACAAATGGGTTAATTACAGATGACCACCCGCATAATAGGCCATATTCCACGCCACCACCTCTATATTGTAATATTACATTCGACCACCTTTATAATTACTAACGTTTCCAAAGAACCACCTTAGTTAACGGCAGTTAACGGAGAGGTGGTTAAATGGAAACAAAATTGATTATAAAGGTGGTGAAGTGGACACATATTTATTATAGAGGTGGTGTATTGTAATAAAAATACTATTATTATATTAAAATTTTAATATATTTAACGGAAAATTTGACGGAACAGTGATAGGTGGTTGTTTGGGAACGTCAAATGTTATACGGGTGGTCGAATGTAATATTACAATATAAGGGTGGTGGCGTGGAATATGGCCTATTATGAGGGTGGTTTTTCGTAATTAACCCTAAACAAATTGTAGACAGCCATCAATATGAATCCAACCGCTTAAAATAATTTAAATGCAAAAGGTTGATCCGAGAATTTCACACATCAAATATTCTTCAAAAGGATTATTATATATCAAATCTTTAAATCGGTGTAACTGTATAATTAATGTTATTTTGAATTATACAATGACATGATTGGCAGAGAAGCAAGTAGATGCTTCAATAGTTAGGCTTTTGTCGAAACACATAATGAAGTCACACCTTTTGAGCAGTTCAATCGAGTCTCGAAATGAATCCGATGCACTTTCCATTGATCTCATACACTAATGGTTGATGTTTATCAATCATCGTCAAGTAAATGATGGTTCATTCCGTCAATATACATGTCCCTCAAATGAGCCTTTGCGATTATACAATTGAATAATCATCATTGCTTGTATGTTTCATGAACCATTCTTGTAAATTTATGAACCATTCATCATCTTACAGGTTTCCATTAGATGTATAATTCAGAAACCATTTAAGCATGGTTCACGAACCATCTTTAATAAATTTATGAATCATGCATGTTCTGCTGATTTTATTAGATGCATGGTTCAAAAATTATTGTCATTTATGAACCATACATCTTCTAACGAATATTAATAATAGCATTATTATTGTCATTTTGATTTACATCCTTTGCACAAGGAGAGGCTGCCTACCAGTCAACCACTCGGTCTTTGTTAGCAGAGGTCGGTGGTTCAGGCTCTCATATGTGCATATCTACCTTGAGTCTGGGGTCTGGGGTCTGTCTGATCCTTGGGCGATGTAGGAAATAATTTTTTACATCTTTCATTTATCAAGTCGAGTGTAGTTGATTGATATCAAGCCCAGCGCTGAGTTTTGGTTACGAGCGGTGTTGGAATCGAATTTGAATCTCTGATTCGTGCCCTAATTTTGTGCTAACCGCTTGATATATTTCATTATTCCTAATCTGCCCTCATCGGTATATTTTTATTTATTGAATCGCTAATCATTCTTCAATTTTAATTTCGATCTAATAATCTCATCTGTCTGTATTTTTCAGATCTACGGTCCGTGTATGTTAGTACTTTATTCAAACATTAGATTTTACCAATTTTTTACGAGTAGATTACGTAAATTCTTGGCAGGTTGTAGATAAGTGAGAATGAACTTAAATTCTTGTTAGATGTAGATAAAGTGCGAATGATAAATAGATAATAGAATCATATTTCCATTAAAATCTCAACCATGCGATTTATACATGCAAGTCACGAACAGATTGAAAACTGCAGTGCAACATAAAAAACATATCCATAAATTTGCTAGGCCACAAATCAACTCATCACATATCAAATTGTTGGAAGAATTGTGAGTGACAAGCGTGAATTTGGAGGCATCAACAAAGAAGACGAGGGATATGAAGTTGAATGGATATTGTTGGATCGTTACGGTTAGCTTGGTTCACTTCTGGACACTTGTGAACACGTCCTCTAGTGTAAACGTGTCCTCAAGATCAAGTAGCACAGTGGAATAATAAACAGTAATAATAAAGTGAATAGTAGGCACGCGTACTCAAAGAAGTATAATGGAAACCCGCACCTCTTGTGCTAACAGGTGAAAACCACTACCTATCCGGAGTCGACCGAAAAGAATTTCTCAGACAAATTCTTTATTGATTACTTTTGTTCTTCCCTAGTACAATTGTCTACAACTAGTATAGCCGACAACTACCACAGTAAGCCCGGAACTCAGTCTGTAACAACTACGTCAAGCAACTCAAACCAACCTCAGAATTGTCCTACTGACAGGAATCCACCACTCGTTTACCCTGAGCGAAATATAGCCTCGAACAATCACGCAATATCACACGACTTTGTTTGCTCTTTCTGATTGACCGACTTGTCATGATGAAAGCTTTCTCGTCCTATTTATACTGATCACCAAAACCCTAGCCCTTGCACCTCCTAAAATCTCTCCCTGCCATAAGAGAGAAAATAGCAAGATTATCTTTAAATATAATATTATCAAATAATATATTTAAAATCAGTTAGGACAACTTAATCTTAAATAGAATATAAAATATTATATTTAAAATTCAGTTAGGGCAACCTTATCTTAAATACAATATATTTAAAATTCGGTTAATATGGCAATCATTATCAAAAATATCTTCTAATCAATTATGTTTCTAAAATACAAAATATTCTAAAAACTTATTGATTATCAGAATATTTCTGATATATCCTGCTGCCACGTCAGCACACCCTCGTGCAGTCTGCGGACCCGTCCACAGACAATTTTCACCAAATCTGTTTTTTTTCCAAATCTGCATATTTCCAAATCCTGCATTTGTCAAGGAATATTAGCTAAGTGTTTTCAACATCAAAACTGAGAACATGTCAAGGACCGTCGGGACCAAGATCCTAAGCTCCACCGAGACAAACCTAGATCTCAAACACTTCTAAGTGTTTTCCCCATTTTTGAAGTTGACAAACACTTCTTCATTATATAGGAAAAATTATAAATGTAAACAGAAGTGTAAGCATTAGGCAGCATATGCATTATTCAGTTCTAAGAATAGATTCCTAAACTAAACAATCATCCCAATAGTATCCAGAGTTATACTAACTCCGAATAACAATAACCCATTATATCCCAGTATGACCCAGTAGTATTAATACGAATATCAATTACCCAACAGTATCAATACGAGTGTCAATAACCCATTATGAACAGATTCGCTAAAGCTTGAATCTGTTCCCCCTCAGAGTGATGCCGTCAGTCACTAAGTACGCGCATTCCCCCTCAGTTAATGCTTTTCCGGTCTACCTTCCCCCTTTTGGCATCATCAAAAAGAATGTGAGTAATAAAAAAGACCAATAGCACATAAGCAAAACAGATCCCCATTTATTCAATTCAAAGGCGTGCCGGACGAAGTGGCACGCAAGCACAAGAAGACAGACAATAACGACTGAAAATTAAAAGCATAAGAGAGCAGAACAAGAAAACAACAAAAAGATAGGGATTGATGTGTTAGGGTTTTTAAGGAGGGGCTGAATCAGATCTGCTAAGCATCGAGGGAGCATTGGAAGCGTCCTTGTCACGAACCAACAGGCGAACCAATCTCCAAATATTTGCAAGCTGCGCTGCCTGATGGTCTGAGCTCTCTGTAACCCTCCGACTGATATCTCTCAAAGTACGTTCCATCTCCTCTACTCTCTCAGTCAGTTCTATGAACCCTTCCTTAATAGCGGACAGGGTCTTCTCCAGAGCAGCTTCTCCAGCGACGGCCGACTCAGCCTGATCTCGGACCCATCCTTGGTCCGGAGCATACTTGAAGCTCATCTTAGAGATGGTGGCCTCATCCAATGTCTTGGTGAAGCAGATCTCTTTCCCCCACGGCACATACGCTCCATGATTTCCCAGTAGCCGGTTTATGATCGATGGATAACCTAGTCCATGTTTCTCTTGACTTCTGATGTTGCACATGTGGCACATAACAATTCTGCCTAGGTTGATCTGTCTTTTGTTTAAAATCTTCTCCAGCAATACGGCGTCCTGAATCTGGATTACTGAGTGCTTCTCGCTCCTAGGCAGGATGTTCCTTACTAAGAATGCGTGCAGTAGACGTTCATCAGGTGACATCCTGGTTGTGCCGGACTTGCACTTTAAGGACGGGCCCCCACTGACGAGACACATGATCGCTTCCTAATTAACTCCATCTGGCCACCTCTTGCCAGTGTATTCCCCTACCCGTAGTTCTTCGACCCAATTGCCTCTGCAATATCAATACTTGTGAAGGGCCGACGAACTCCGTTCAGCGCATAGGATCCGTCAATGAATCCTCTATCCTTAACCTCAAACTTCAGGGAGCCATAGAACTCCCTCACAACTGATTCAACAACCATCTCCTCATCGAACAATTTGTCCCATCCTTGATATCTCAACAGCTCTAACACCCCAATCATGTTCTTTTCTTTTAAGAACGTCGAGTCGAACACAAACTCCTTCACGATTCTTCTGTCCGACATATCAACGTTCGACCACTCATCCTCATCCGTGTCCACAACTGGGTGATGTGGTGTTTCCAATTTCTTCCTCCGCTACACCTCTTCTGCGGCAGGCTACATCGGACTGAGTGGAGCAACCGGCGATAAAGTAGCCGGCGGTCCTTCAATCCTCAACAGATGCGGCCGAATCAGCAGCGGTGGAAGGTTCGTCGCTAGGCGACCTTGGGATGCGAGCAAAATCAGGGCATTGATCAGCGAGTTTGAGGAGGCCATGAGTATTTCTTGAAGAAAGGCACGGGTTCTTGATTGCAGCCGAAATAATTTTGAGTGATGATTGTCTATCTTGCTGCCGTGTTCCTTAGATAGGGTCCAAGTTTCCAAAATTGCTCATCAACCAATATCCAAAAATTAATGTTGTTTCAAAGCCCCGAATATTCACCTCAAAAATTGGAAACTCAATAATGACTCCTTGCATTTAATGTTGTTGGTTGAATCGGAAGTGTGACACGTCATTCAACGCGTTCTGTCTGCGCATGCCGTTCCCAACATCTGATAAGCTCAACCCGAGGTTCCCGCCAAAAATGACCCAATTTTCCCGCCAAAATACTTAGCAGAATTCTGATTCCTTCAAGGGGTGGTGTGTTGCGGATGGGTACCCAAACGGTAAAAATAAAAGCAACATACACGAAAAAGCAGACACATATATCAACAAATTGTAATTGTACCTCATAGGGATCACTCCAGTAGTATTTTAATCAAGGGGCTCATAGGAGTAGCACATCTATGAGTCGGCTTAGGTTGGCTGTGAACTCCCTTCATCATTTTAGGCTTGTAATGTGGGTACTACATATCCGAAGGGGTTCTTTGGGCTGCGAAGAAAATGCTCAATATGCTTTTAACAATTAATCGTTAGTATCTATGGTTCCAGTACTCAACATGGTACACGTCCTCAGGCACACATAGAGAACAAAACAAACAGAAGACATTTTACATTATGAACGACTGACCTAGCATATTACACCACTCAATTCATAGCCTTTATTTCTCACCACGTTTTTTTTTTATAAAAACTCACCCCGCTAAAGCCCCAATGCTTTAGCACCCACCAAGAATCGAACCCATGACGTGTGGCTTATAATACAACCTCCACTGCTTTATTTCTCACCACGTTTCCTTGATCTTCCAGCTTGTTACGGAACACCCACTTTGTTCCTATGATCTTCCAACCCTCCGGATGAGGTACGAGCCTCCACACCTTGTTCCTCTCGAACTGATGAAGTTCCTCTTGCATAGCACTGACCCACTGTGGATCCTTGAGCGCTTCTGACACTTTCTTTGGCTCTGTAAGGGAAACGCACAAAAGTGATTTACTTCATCTAATATAAGTGAGAGTTCAGAAGCCCTGTGTTCATCGGTGGGGAAGTCGTCTTTTGCCCAGAACACCTCATAGTCCTCCAGACGGGTTGAGGGTGTTCTAGTTCGAAGACTTCTTCTGGGAATTACTTCTAATTGAGAGTCGTTGGGAAGTTCGTCTTCTTTTGCTGCATCAGTGGGGAAGGTTCGTTGTCAGGGACACCATCCTGCTCAATCTGTACCTCATGATTCTCAACCAGTGTTCCCCCTGCGACCGTGTCCGGATCCTCTGGCTGATTCTCAGGTTCTACCAAGTCTTCATTAAAACCTATCTCGGGATCCCATGCAACAAGTCTGAAATCGTCTTCAAATTCCAATGGAGTGTTATCTCCGTCCTTAATCATACTGCCTCCCATGACTTCTTCATCAAAGACAACGTGGATACTTTCTTCAACTTTTCTAAGACGCAGATTGTACACTTTGTTAGCTCGACTCTGAGAGGAGTATCCCACAAATGTACCTTCATAACTCCTTGGATCGACCTCCCCCAGGTTGTCCTTCCCGTTGTTGTGGATGTATATCTTACATCCGAAAACCCTTAGATGGGAGACGTTCGCTTTCCTTCCTCTGTTCAGGACATAGCATGATGCATTCAGTGCTTCCCCCCAGAAGCTTTTAGGCAGACCACTGGATATGAGTAGAGTTCTTGTCATGTCTTCAAGCGTTCTGTTCTTTCTTTCCACTACACCGTTCTGCTTTGGTGTACGTAGTGCTCAGAAGTTGTCGGTAATGCCTCTTTCCCTGCATAAAGATAGGAACTGAGAATTTTCAAACTCAGTCCCATGGTCAGTTCATATAGAGACTAGGACGTGTCCAGTAGGTTTTCAGTAGTGGTCAGCCATGATTCAAACTCTGCAAAAACTTCATCTTTAGATTGAATAAACGTCACCCAAGTGTAACGAGAGTAATCATCGACAATAACCAACACAAATCTGTTACCTCCGCGAATCCTAGTACGCATTGGACCACATATGTCCATATGGACGAGTTCTAATGATCTGGTAGTGCTTACCTTTGCTTTTGATTTGAATGATGTTCGTGTTTGCTTTCCCATCGAATACGCACTGCAAACGGAGTGGAGGGTGTCATCAATCTTCGGCAATCCTCTTACCAGATCTTTTTTAAAGAGCGTGGACAGTAGCCGCTGATTTGCGTGTCCAAATCTCTTATGCCAAAGTGTGGACACGTCCGAGATTGTGGACAGACAGATTTGTCGCTCTGATACCAATTATTGGATCGTTACGGTTAGCTTGGTTCACCTCTGGACACTTGTGAACACGTCCTCTAGTGTGAACGTGTCCTCTAGACCAAGTAGCACAACAGAAATAATAAACAGTAATAATAAAGTGAATAGTAGGTACGCTTACTCAAAGATGTATAGTAAAAACCCGCACCTCTTGTGCTAACAGGTGAAAACCACTACCTTCTCGGAGTCGACTGGAAAAGATTTCTCAGACAAATTCTTTATTGATTACTTTTGTTCTTCCTTAGTACAATTATCTACAACTAGTACAGCCGACAACTACCACAGTATGCCCGGAACTCAGTCTGTAACAACTGCGTCAAGCAACTCAAACCAACCTCAGAATTGTCCTACCGACACCGCTCATCTTCTAGCTATACGGAATCCACCACTCGCTTACCCTGAGCGAAATATAGCCTCGAACAATCACGCAATATCACACGACTTTGTTTGCTCTTTCTGATTGACCGACTTGTCATGATGAAAGCTTTTTCGTCCTATTTATATTGATCACCAAAACCCTAGCCCTTGCACCTCCTAAAATCTCTCCCTGCCATAAGAGAGAAAATAGCAAGATTATCTTTAAATATAATATTATCAAATAATATATTTAAAATCAGTTAGGGCAACTTAATCTTAAATATAATATAAAATATTATATTTAAAATTCAGTTAGGGCTACCTTATCTTAAATACAATATATTTAAAATTCGGTTAATATGGCAATCATTATCAAAAATATCTTCTAATCAATTATGTTTCTAAACTACAAAATATTCTGATAAACTTATTGATTATCAGAATATTTCTGATATATCCTGCTGCCACGTTAGCACGCCTTCGTGCAGTCTGCGGACCCGTCCACAGACAATTTTTACCAAATTTGTTTTATTTCCAAATCTGCATATTTCCAAATCCTGCATTTGTCAAGGATATTAGCTAAGTGTTTTCAACATCAAAACTGAGAACATGTCAAGGACACGTCCCAAACAGATGTGAAGTTGAAAAAGCATAATAAGGATCCTTGGGGATGCAACGTTAAGAGAATTGAGGCGGCAGGAAAAGCAATTTATAACGTACGTGCTATGAGTATATAATATTTTTTATTTTCTAAATTAATTATATGATTAGGGCTGCAAGTTAGGCGACATACTCGATAATTACTCGATGACCGATTCGATAAAAACTCGGCCAATACTCGTTCGATAATAAATGAGTCGGTATGAAGAAAATTATGAAACTCGTTTAATAAACGAGCCGAGCTTGAACATTGTCATACTCGACTCCTTTATGTTCGTGAACACTCAAATAGATGCTCGATAAATACTCGATGAAAACTCGACGAATACTCGATAATTCTTATTTATAATCCAAATATGAATGTGAATATGATATTTATAATACATATATGACGATAGTTTGTTTGAAATGTTATATATTTATATGATTAATTTGTTTAAGAATATTTAGAATTGTTTAGAATTTTTAATATTCAAATTTATGTATTTGTATTATAGATATTATTTTTTAAATACTCGATAAGAACTCGAATTCGTCAAAATTAAACGAGACGAATATGAACACGTTTTTTAATACTCGATAAAAACTAGGCTCGAACTCGAACTCGTGAAATTTAAACGAGCCGAGCTTGACCAACCTAATACTCGACCCGACGCGACTCATTTGCAGCCTTATATATGATTATATAACTGATCAGTGTTAGAAATGTCTATTTTAAGCCCCTACTTTCATGCTTATTTCCTATGATTTGAATGTAAAATATATTACTTTTGATACTTTGATTGATGTTTCAGGTCAAAAGCACGGTTTACACTTTACGAAGGAGCATAAATGGAAATATGAGGAAAAGCACGTGAATTCGGCCTAAATCAGACAAAATTGGAGCATTTCTGCAATTCTTAGACCGAGTCCATTAAAGAACCTTACTCGAGCAAAAACAGCCGAAGACCTAAGTTACTCGACCGAGTAAACACACTGCTCGAGCAAGTTGTCACGTGACCAAGACCCTTCGTATGAATTATCTACATTAACTCGAGTGATTTAATACAAGATTTATGACAAGAAGATAAGCCAAACCTTTCACTCACTCGAGGGTTAAATGCATGAAGATAAGGAAGAACTCTACATTTACTCGGCCATTTATGAAGGGAGTTAAAGCTAGACTTCTCAAGTCACTCGAGCCCTATGATATACACTATATAAGCATCACAAGACACTCAAAGAAGGTGGGCTGCTGCTGCCCGAGCTACCTACGGGGGCTGAAATAATAAAGTGATTGATCATAGTCGAGTAAACCAAGTGAAGAAGAGAAGGAGCCGAGAGAGCTCAAGATACCGATTGAATTATTGAAGATTATACAACCAGATTTTGTACTCGAGATACCGAGGAGATAGCAGCAGCTTTGGAGCTCGACCGTGGATCATCAATCACTGAGAATTTCTAAACTTTACTCTTGTTTTATTTACAATCGTTTTACTTTACAATCGTTTGAATATGTTTGCTTTATCACTCGAGATGAGTGAGTAGTTCTCTTTATGATGAGGATTTGATGAATCTCTATGCTTATGAATAACTAGAACATGATTATTTAATTTATATGAATCAATTCTTGTATGATAATTGCGTGTGTTGAATCATACCCGAGCTTAATCTTCATAAAATAGGTGTCCTGACAAAACATCTAGAAGTGTAGGTCGGAGTAGTATATCTAGGGAAGGACCGGAGGTGAACTTAGATTATTTAGGAATCAATACAACCATTAGATCGAGTATATTAGCAAAGCGAGAGCAGCGAGTATATTTGGTGCATGAATGTATTAATAAGCGTATTTAGACAGACTAGTGAAAACATTCGAGAGGAAAAAGCTAGTTGAGTAGATGTTTACGTGCGAATCCAACATTCGAGAGTGAGGATTCGTATGCTAATGCTACTCAGTCTAAATTCTATAATATAAATCCAACATTCGAGAGTGAGGATTTATATTATCATATAACTATATTCTAGATTAAATTGTCATCAAGAAGGAAATTCATAACTATAATATAAATCAACATTCGAGAGTGAGGATTTATATATCTTGTTTGAGTGAAATCATAAGTATTAGTGAGGATTCTCATCCTTGTCATAGTTTTTAATATTTGATAACGAACCTTTTATTTAAACATTGCCTTTGAATATTGCCTTTTAATCACTGCTTTTGAACACTGCCTTCTGAATAAACAAGACGCTTAAGAACTAAAGTTAAAGCTAGTAATTGAAACTAAAGAATTAAAAAGCTAGTAATCGAGTTTGAAATATAACTTGATTCCACTGTTCCCTTGGGTTCGACACTAGGTCACCCCTAGTTCTATAAATTCTTTTGAGTTGCGTGTGGAATATTTATTCTATAATGCACACGTCAAAATGGCGCCGTTGCCGGGGAACGGTGTTTAGTTTTTAGTTTTTAAAATCTTTAACTAGTTTAATTTTTAGTTCTAGATTTCGAGTTACTCGAAATCGTAAATATAATAAATATAAAAATACAAAAAAAAGTAGTAGTAATAATAAAACTTTCATTTGCTTATCTTTTCTAGCTATTACTAAAATTCATCTTTTTGTAGGTGAATGCAATCAAACTCTAAAGCGAAGAAAAAGGTGCAAGTGGACGTCACAAATTCAAGTTCTAGCTCTTCGAGATCTTCTAGACCTTTAACTTCAACTTCGTGGAATTTTCCTTTGACAATACCGAAGAAACCGAGATCAAAACAGCTTACTCGACCAGATATGGAAAATCTTACTCGACCGCAAGGAGCAGCTCGAGCAGGGGCAGAGGTCGAGCAACCAGCCGAGTACTACATAACTCCAACCATTGGAAGTTATGATTCTCCAATTCACATTCCAATGAAGAAGGATATGACTTTGAACTTCGAGGAGGACTCATCCAAATGATCAAGAGTGAATCATTCGACGGATACGGTAACCCTCACGTTCATCTTAATAATTTTACTGAATTATGCCGTACGTATAAATTTGCAGGAGTACCTAGAGAAATAGTTTACATGAAGCTATTTCCATTTTCTTTAACCGATGGAGCGAAAGATTGGCTTCAAGGACACGAGCCAAACATTCAAGACATGGGACGCCTTAGCCCAAGCTTTCGTAAACCAATACTTTCCCCCTGCAAAGGTAAAACGTATTAGGGATAGAATTAATAAATTTGTGCAAGGCAACAATGAATCTTTTTATGAAGCGTACGAACGATTCAAAGGACTTCAACGCGAATGTCCTCATCATGGATATAACAAATGGGAATTGTTGTCGATGTTCTACGATGGAATGGACGAGAATAGCCGATTACGCATGGATCAAGGAAGCGGAGGAAGCATCATGGGACTACCCGCGAGCGAAGGATTCAAGGTTATAGAGAAACTCGCATGGAACAGCCACCAATGGGGTGGAGACGAAACCATCTAAAGAAGGAGGAACTTGAGCCGAGTACGAATTCAGTCACGAAAGCCGACTTTAATAACTTTCAAAAACCGTTAACTCTTTAGTGCAAACCCTTTCTAACCTTAACTTAGATAAGAAGAAACACAATCAAACGTTACGAGGTTAGCGAGCAACTGAAGAAGGTTACGGACCTAAAGGAGGAGAAGACGTTAGCTACATAGCTCGAGGACAAGGATCCTACGTACCCCCTCAACAAAGGCAGACTAGATTCACTCCGATTTGAAACCACCATACCCTACTCAAGGGTATAATAACCAAAACCCAGGTAAGTCTCAATACTACCCAAGAGACCAAACTAGAGGAGATTACCCGAGTAACCAAGCCTCGAGTCAGAACTACGGCCCGAGCACAACACAAAGGAAGGAAGACAAGAAATCCGAGGAACCTACCTTAGCGCAAATGACTCAGATGATAGCTACCTCAAGCAAAGAGCAAAGACATTCAGAATATCTTTGAGGAACTCCGACAAGGGAAAGCCGAACAGAAGATGCTTGAGACACAATTTGCGCAACTCGCTTCAACGCATTCAAGGAATCCCGGAAAACTTCCTTCTCAACCCGAAATAAACTCAGCCGACTTAAGCGCTATCACTTTGAAGAGTGGTAAGGAGCTTGAAGGACCAAGACGAAAGAAAGCACCAACAAATTCAGAGCGAGCAAGATGAACCGAGTAACACTCAGCAGCCCGAGCAGGAAGAGGAAGCCACGGACAAGGAAAGTGAGCCGTATAGCGTAAGCACCACCACCCTTACAGTTCCACTTACTTCCCAAACAGACAAAAAGAAGGTAAAAGAAACAGGCCGCATTCAAAAGTTTTGCTGAAACTGAAGCTTAGCTCATCACTCCCCATTTTCAGAGGTAATTTCTCAAATGCCCACCTATGCTAAATTTAAAAGATATTATAACTCATCGTCGTGAATTATGTGATGTAGACCATATTGCCTTAGGACCTAATTCTAGTGCCGTAATACAACGTAAGATGCCTAAGAAACAAAAAGATTATGGTTCATTCACTATAACCGATCGTAGTAGGAGATATAGATATTGATGATGCTTTATGTGACTAGGAGCAAGGAGTTTCCATTAATGCCATTTATCTATATGAAAAATTAGGAAATAGGAGAACTTTCTAGCACCACTTTAATTCTTAGACTAGCTGATAGGTCTAAACGAGTACCAATTGGTGTGTTAGAAGATATGCCTGTTAAAATTGGAGAATTCTATGTGTCCTGTGGATTTTTTAATGTGTTAGAGAATGGATGATAACCTCATTTGCCGAAATTCCTGTTATTATGGGAAGACCATTTTTAAACACAGTCAAGGCATTGATAAATTGGTGGCGATGGTTCAATCGAGTTGGACCTATGTGAGGGACAAGGTAAAATTTTATCTCTCAAAATGATGAAAGCACCTACTTGTTCTTTGGATTGTGATTTGTTTGATGCTAATATTCAAATAGTGATATAGTTGATATTTCCGGCTAACATTTCTTGAAAGTGAAGGAAAGAAGATGAAAATATGTCGAATCTCATGGATGAAACCGAGTACTCGACCGAGTCATTTTCGGTCGAGCAGAATTTGACGAGCAGAATAACGAGCAGAACGAGCAGGAACTTACAATCATAAGCAACTCGAGCAAAGGTAATGAATTTGGTCAGGAATTGAAACCTCTTCCACCAAATCTAAGGTACGAATTTTTAGTTTCAGAAAAATTTTCGCCAGTAATTATAAGTGCTTTGCTAAATCAAAATGAAACTATGAAACTCATGCATGTTTTACGTACACATAAAGATGCTATAGGACACTCTATAGATGATTTAAAAGGAATTAGTCCCGACGTATGCATGCATAGGATTCGTTTATGCGATGACGCAAAACCATCTAGGGAGTTTCTTAGGAGACTAAATCCCAAATTAGGTGAAGTTGTTCTGAAAGAAATAACAAAACTTAGAGATGCAGGAATCATATACTCGATCCCCTATTCAGATTGGGTTAGCCCAATCCACGTCGTTCCAAAGAAAGGAGGATTAACCGTAGTTAAAAAGAAAATGATGAATTAATCCCCACTAGAACCGTAACCGGATATAGGATGTGTGTCGATTATAGAAAACTTAATAAAGCAACTAAAAAAGACCATTTCCCTATTCCATTCGTGGATCAAATGTTGGAAAGACTTTCCGGGCACGAGTACTTTTGTTTCCTCGACGGGTATAGTGGATTTTTCCAAATACCTATCCACCCCGAGGATCAAGAGAAGACCACGTTCACATGTCCATATGGAACGTTCGCGTATAGAAGAATGCCTTTCGGGTTATGCAACGCTCCGGGAACTTTTCAACGGTGTATGATGTCCATTTTCTCCGAGTACCTCGAGAAGACTATGGAAGTTTTTATGGATGATTTTTCAGTTTACGGGGACTCGTTTGACGATTGTTTATCGAATCTATCCAAAGTTCTAGCTCGATGCATTGAGATGGACCTAGTTCTAAACTGGGAGAAATGTCATTTTATGGTTCAAGAAGGAATAGTGCTCGGACACTAGTTTCAAAACGAGGAATAGAAGTCGACAAAGCCAAGATCGAGGTGATCGAGAAGCTACCACCGCCTAAGGATGTACGAGGTATTAGAAGCTTTCTCGGACACGCCGGATTCTACAGAAGATTTATCAAAGACTTCTCGAAGATAGCAAAACCACTCACAAACCTTCTCGCTAACGATGTTAAGTTCGTGTTCGATGATAAATGTCATGAAGCGTTCGAGACGTTAAAGAAGTTACTCACAACCGCCCCGATCGTTCGAGCACCAAATTGGGATTTACCGTTCGAACTAATGTGCGATGCAAGCGACGGAGCGATTGGAGCATGCCTCGGACAGAGAGTTGATAAACGTCTTCATGTCATTCAATACACGAGCAAGGCACTCGATGCAACCAAGAAAACTACACCACAACCGAGAAGGAGATGTTAGCGGTAGTTTACGCATTCGAAAAATTCAGACAATACCTCGTTGGATCAAAGACCATTGTTTACTCGGATCACGCAGCACTCAAATACTTGATGAACAAAAAGGACGCAAAACCAAGACTTATTAGATGGATCCTTTTATTGCAAGAGTTCGACATAGAGATCAGAGACAAGAAAGGAGTCGAGAACGTAGTAGCCGACCATTTATCTAGACTCGAGACTACCTTAGAGATAAAGGAAGTGGAGACCCTATCAAGGATTCATTCCTAGGAGAATACTTGTTATCCATAGACTCAGCTCAAAACAAAGACCCTTGGTACGCAGATTTTGTGAACTATCTTGTTTGTGGAACGCTACCACCAGAGATCACGTATGCACAAAAGAAGAAATTTCTCCGAGACGCTACTCGATACTATTGGGACGAACCTTATCTTTATAAGTTAGGAGTCGATGGCATATATCGTACGTGTGTAGCAGAAAAAGATCAACATAGAATCTTACGCGAATGTCATTCTTCATTCTCGGGAGGACACGGATCCACATCCAAGACAGCCGCTCGAGTATTGCAATCGGGATTCTATTGGCAAACTATTTTTCAAGATGCTCATAAGTATGTTCAATCGTGCGACGCTTGCCAAAGATCGGGAAACATCTCGAGGAGAGATCAGATGCCTCAGAAGGGTATACTCGAAGTAGAAATTTTTGATGTATGGGGAATTGATTTCATGGGACCTTTTCCTTCATCTTACGGAAACAAGTATATACTAGTAGCGGTTGACTATGTGTCTAAGTGGATAGAAGCCATAGCCACACCAACATGCGATGCCAAGTCCGTAAGAAAGTTATTTAAGAAGATCATTTTCCCTAGATATGGTGTACCTCGAACTATCATTAGTGACAATGGAACGCACTTTAAGGAGAAACAACTCGAGAAGATGCTTCGAAAACATGGAGTATATCACAAGATTTCGACACCTTACCATCCCCAAACCAGTGGTCAAGTAGAAGTTTCAAATAGAGAGATCAAAGCTATTTTAGAAAAGACCATTTCAGGAGCAAGGAAGGAATGGGCGTCGAAGCTAGATGACGCACTATGGGCTTATAGGACAGCCTACAAGACCCCTATTGGTATGTCTCCATACAAACTTATCTTTGGAAAAGCTTGTCACTTGCCGGTAGAGATCGAGTACAAAGCCATGTGGGCTATCAAGAAGATGAATTTCGATACTAGAGCTGCAGGGAACACCGTATTCTTCAATTACATGAACTCGAGGAGATACGCCTAAACGCCTATGAAAGCGCGAAGTCTACAAAGAGAAAACAAAAAAGTGGCACGATAAGAAAATCATTGAGAAGAGATTCACAGTAGGAGACGAAGTGCTACTCTACAACACTAGGTTGAGATTATTTCCGGAAAATTACGTTCCAAGTGGTCCGGACCATTCAAGATATCTAAAGTTTTTGACGACGGACACGTGGAATTATTAGACAAGGAAGGAAACACATTTAAGGTCAATGGACATAGACTGAAGATTTATCATGCTGGAGACCAATGCTATCTAGTAGAGCAACTCATCTCTATGAGGTCGGATAACTAAGAAGTGGAGCATATCCTCTCGAGAAGGGATCCTAGCAAAGGACTTCTCGAGTGTGTTTCTTTATATGAAGACACGGCTACGTCCTTGCCAGGACGTTAATCTAGGCCAGTAAGTATTTATTTTTCCGCATTTATTTTTCCGCACTTTATTGCTTTCTAGAGTAAGTAGTATTCTTTAGATTAGGAAAAATCAAGTGTGGGGTAGAATATTATTTGGGAAAATTCCGGGGTTAAATTCTTTCACTCGATCCGACCGAGTCACGTGACCCAAATTAATATAGATTAAACAATTTAAATGAATTCCTATTTCATTCGATCGAGTAAGATTCTTACTCGACCGAATTGAACGACCAAAAACTTAATAAATTCGTTTAAATATTTAATCCCCCCTTCGATCGAGTAAAAATCTTACTCGACCGAATTCACACCACCCAAAAACAAAATAAAAAAATTATAAATAATTAAATTTAAATCATTGGACCAACTTGACCAATTAAATTTGGTCATATAGGAAATTGTTCTAATTTAATTAGACCAATTTAATTGGACCCATTGGAAATTGGTCCAATTTAGAAAACCCTAAACATCACTCGACCACCTTTACTCCACCTACTCGACCGCTTCAACATCACTCTCAAGATCCAAAATCCCTAGCCACCGATTCACTCGACCAAACCCTCAAACCTAAATTTCTCAACAATGTCGAGCGGACAAGGATCAGCATGGGAAGAACAAATCCCTAGCAAGGAGATTTACGGTTTTCAACCCGTGTGGGGAACTTAGCTTTAGGAAACCATTTCAAGACAAGGATTACTCAAGACTTTTGTGGCTCGAGCAAGAAGGAAGTGGTAAGCTCGTTGCACCTCACAAACCTACTATGATTGAGCTTGGAATTTATGAGATTGTGGACAATATATTTATCAATGCCGGTTGATCGAGTGGGAGTATTTGATGGGGAGCCGACACATCACAACCTTGTGGTCGAGTTCTTCTCAAGTTTGAACCGTTATAATGAAATGAGTGTGTGTCGTGGGAGTTTGAGATTAACAAAAGAATTCAAGGAGGAGAAGGAGTATGGATGGAGAATGGTTCTCTCCCGGAGGTGTTATTCCATTTTGCACGGATGAGATGAGATTGGAAGTATGGAGGAAGCTAACCGGTATGCGAGAATATGACCCTAATTGCTCACCCAAGTGCCTAACGGATGGAGTATGGAAATACATCCATCGGATTATTTCTACGAACATCAACACTCGTGTTGACCAAGGTGCTCGGTATCTCGGGAAGACTTGGATTTGATGTACTTCATGGAGCGAGGAGACTCCATTGATTGGTTTTATGTCTTCACCGAGCGGTTCAAGAAGATGATCAACCCTAAGGAAAAGAGCAAAGCACTCGGTGCTCATCTTTCATCACTTGCCTCGCGGAACGCTCATATTTTATGTTTAAAAGCAAAGGAGATTTTAGACCGCTCGACACCGCCCGTTTGGTCACTATGACGTTGATGGATAGGAGGAGCAAGGAATGGGTATGTACAAAGGAAATGCCCAAGCGCGCTGACCGGAAAGGAAAGAAGAAGATGAACGAAGGACCGAGCTTCGAGTGGGAAGAGTGCTAGGAAAGCCTCTTTTAGTTGTTTATTTGTGTTTGTTGTTGAACTTTTTGGACGTACCGTTTGCGGTACTTTGTTGTTGTAACTTGAACTTGCGCGTACTGTTTCTAATTGTCATTTACCCTTAGAATCGCCAAGTTTTAAGACGCAAAGTGAAGCAAAAGGACATTGCTTCACTCGACCGAATCTATGGATCATTCGGTCGAGTAACATACCAACACTTAAACAACTCGACCCAAATTAGAAAAATCAGATTTTTAACCAAAGCCCACTCGAGCACCTAGCCCAATTTTTCCTAAAAACAAAATATCTCGAGTAACCCTAATAAATATTCATAACTTCCATATATTAAATCCTTGATTAAATCTTTGATTAAATCTTTGATTTAATATTCCATTATTAGAAACCCTTGATATACAAATATTTATCACACTTTATTAGGTAAGTAAATACTCGAGTAACCCTAGAGCTTCCAAAATTATATTAATATAAGAACCGATCGAGTAGCATGGCATAATCACCATACTCGACCGATTCTACATACTCGAGCAACATGTCTCAATCCAACCTACTAGCCAAAAACACCAATGCACCTCCCAAAGAAGAACTCATGTTGAGTTTGTTCACACCTATGACCCATCCTACCCACCAAATTTTGACAACATAGACCATGCACGAACCTATGAAAGATTATTTGAAGATGCAAACCGACTCAAGCCTTTAGTGAGCTCGATAGCCCTTCATGACAAGACAATGCAAAGCCTTGGCATTAGTGCCAAAGTTTATGACATGTTTAACCGAGCTGCACTCGATGTGGATGTTGTTTTCAACAAGCAATGCTATAAGGAACTTGTCTATGAGTTCATTGCTTCGTTTGAACCTGTGGAAGGAGAAGGTTTTGCATATGATTATGAAGGATGGAAATTCAGAATTCAAGATTTGGATTTTTATTGGACTCGACAAGAAGCATATAGACATCTTGGATTTCCTGAAGGAGGACTTTGTCACTTGGCTACGGAACAACAAAGAATTCAGATTTGGAAAGACATTAGCCGCCAAGACTTCAGACTACCCTTCACCATCCTCTATTAAGAATCCCGTTTGGAAGTACGTGCATCGTTTGATTGCTACGAATATTAATTGCCAACCCGAAACTGTTGATGTAGTTACCCGAGAGGACTTGAACATTATGTGGGCACTCGACCAAGATGAACATATCAATTGGTTTGATGTGTTTACAACTATGTTCAAGGGTATGCAGCAGGCATACTACTCTTCACAGTACGTGGGTTGTACTTCATTGATCACTAGCATAGCCATCGGTTGCAATTTATTCTACCCGAGAGATACACAGAATTTCGAGAATTGGACTTTAACCTTTAAGGAAATTAGCATTCTTAGCCAAAAAACCCGCCAGATTGGAATTTGCCTATAAGGAAGTAACTGAGGAAGAAGACCCCTCCGAGAACGCGCGCTCGGTTGGGAACTTCAATGATACAAGCAAAGATAAGGGTAAGGAAAAAGCTACCTCGAGCAAAACGCAGTCCAAGAAGCCTAAGAAAAATAATTCGGGTATTGAGTGGTATGAGGTTCGTAGGGTGACTATCAAAGAATTTCGCAAGTCGAATGGAGAACCAATAGAGATCGAGTCTGATGAGTGATTAAAACCTTATTTCTTATTTCTTCTACAAATAATTATGTCTTTGTTTGGAAAACAAAGTTAGAAATTCAATAAAGAAGAAATTTATCTCTTACCAAATTTTAGGGTTACTAAAAATAAAATTCAGAATTAAAACACCTTGAACAAAGACAAAATAACACTCAATTAAATTCTGAATTTTGGCCGAGCCCACTCGACCAACTAAGAATGTCACTCGACCGAGTGAACCTAACTTAAACCGAAATTAAATCTTCCATCCGGTCGAGTCATCTGGTTCACTCGACCGAATAAATTGGGCCATACACTTAAACATTAAACAAAACCTAGCCCAACTACACAAAACAAAACCCTAACTCGACCGAGTTTATTTATTCACTTAAGACCAAATGGAGAGTGGTCGAGTTAAGGAGAACAAGATAGAAGTTGTGAAAGAATGGAACTTTGTTGTGAAGGATACCGATCACCACCTAGACCTATATTGCATCACTCGACCGAAGAGACCGCTCAAGACGACGAAGAATTCGTAGATGCAGAGGATAACGTAGGTGACAACGAATAGGTCAGATAATGAACAACTTCCGAATCCTTAGAAACACCCGGTATCTCCCAAACAAACAATCAAACAAACCATAAAAAAACAACTTTCACAACTAGACAGATTGATCGAGTACTTGACATTTGCACTTGTTTGAACATTTTAAATTATTATCTATCATGTTTTTCTTTGTTTGTTATATAATGACAAATCTTTGTTAGCATTGCAAGAATGATAGATGTGCAGCGCATTGGAAAGTCAAGATACGAAGAAAAATGTCAAGAACGAAATACTCGACAACCAGCTAAGTATCTCTACACCTTAATCTTAATTTATTGCTTAGGGACTAAGCAAATTTTTAAGTGTGGGGTGGGGAGTAGTATGCATACAAATTTTCATGATATATACATTGCATACTTTTAAAAATTTGCATACATCCTACTATTTAAATGAAAACACGTTGAAAAATGTCAATTAAACATGCTAAATAAGATCGAGCACTTAGATTAAAAATGTTTGCTGAGAAACTCATGAATTGAAATTTTTGAATTGAACGACTTTCATGATAGAAAATTTATTTCTTGTGACTTAACTTAAGAGCTTGCCTAGTTTGATTTTTCTTAGAAATTTTTGACATAACACCTTGAGAAAAGCAAAGTTTTATCCAATTTCATAGAGGAAATTTTGAACGAAACATGGATAATATTTCATAAAGCTATTGTATTGCCTTTAGGTGACTTAAGCATATCTCGTAATATATGGTGCATTTGTTGTAACACTCGAGTTAATATTTTGGCATCTAGTCAAGTCTTAAGTGTGGGGTTATCCAATAAAGTCGAGCATTTGCCGAGGGTTAGGAAGGTAAGTTCCCCCTTGAAAGTATCTGCTTTGACAAAACAAGAAAACAATTGCCGAGGGTTAGGAAGGTAAGTTCCCCCTTGAAAGTATTTGTTTTGAAAAAAAAATAGAAAAAAAATATAAAAAAAAAAAAAAATTAATTCGTTTCCCCACTTAAGTCCTTGCTTTTGCCTAAATAATGTTGCGACTCGAGTGAAGCTGTCGAGTGATAACCATGAGAATTGCTTAGGGACGATCCTTGTACTTATGTACGTAGGCATGACATGCTTTTGAAGAAAAATTCATGAAATATGTGGTAATCATCCGGAATTCCTCTACTCTTATGGATTACGACGTGTAGTCTAATTCTTGGGCAAGAATTCTTGACCTTGACCTTATGGACTAGCCCTTGCTAGCATAGGTGATTGGTTCGGTGAAACTCCTCTTGAATATTGTGTTTTACTTTGTGATTTTCGGTGTAAGTTGGGAATGGAGAGAAAGGACAAACAAGGTTAGTTTCTTATTGCTCGAGTTACTTGAAATTTATGACTATCGTGATTTGAAGTGATTTTCAATATTTTTCATGCCATGAATGATCAGCTATACTTTGAAGTGTTTATGATTAAAGAATAATGCAAAAGAATGTTTGTTGAATTGACTAGCTATGTAAATGAATACGATGAATGGATGATGTGCAGGATTTGTGAGTATTCCGTTATCTGAAAACTCTCACGAGACTAAAACTCGTCCGCTAGGGCAGCCTAGAGGTTTAAAGGCTTAATGCATATGCTAAATGCATTCGTGATTTTCTACGACAGTGAACTAGGATTAGAAACTTTAGAAATCTCAGGAGTAAGAAATAAGCTTAATACTTGTTCGGGACGAACAAGGATTAAGTGTGGGGTATTTTGATGAGTGTTAGAAATGTCTATTTTAAGCCCCTACTTTTATGCTTATTTCATATGATTTGAATGTAAAATATATTACTTTTGATACTTTGATTGATGTTTCAGGTCAAAAGCACGGTTTACACTTTACGAAGGAGCATAAATGGAAATATGAGGAAAAGCACGTGAATTCGGCCTAAATCAGACGTAATTGGAAGCATTTCTGCAATTCTTAGACCGAGTGCACTAAAGTACCTTACTCGAGCAAAAACAGCCGAAGACAAGTTACTCGACCGAGTAAACACTGCTCGAGCAAGTTGTCACGTGACCAAGACCCTTCGTATGGATTATCTCCATTAACTCGAGTGAATTAATACAAGAAGATAAATGAAGACCTTTCATTCCACTCGAGGATTAAATGAGAAGATAAGGAACTCTACATTTACTCGGCCAATTATGAAGGGAGTTAAAGCAAGACCTTTGAAGTCACTCGAGCCCTGAATGAACTATATATAAGCATCACAAGAGCTTCAAAGCAAAGTTGGCTGCTGCTGCCCGAGCTACCTACGGGGGCTGAAATAATATAGTGATTGATCCGATCGAGTAAACCAAGTGAAGAAGAAGAAGGAGCCGAGAGAGCTCAAGATACCGTGTGAATTATTGAAGTTTTGTACTCGAGATACCGAGGAGAATAGCAGCAGCTTTGGAGCTCGACCGTGGATCATCAATCACTGAGAATTTCTAAACTTTACTCTTGTTTTATTTACAATCGTTTTACTTTTAATTGTTTGAATCATGTTTGCTTTATCACTCGAGATGAGTGAGTAGTTCTCTTTATGATGAGGATTTGATGAATCTCTATGCTTATGAATAACTAGAACATGATTATTTAATTTATATGAATCAATTCTTGTATGATAATTGCGTGTGTTGAATCATACCCGAGCTTAATCTTCATAAAATAGGTGTCCTGACAAAACATCTAGAAGTGTAGGTCGGAGTAGTATATCTAGGGAGGGGACCGAGAGGTGAACTTAGATTATTTAGGATTCAATACAACCATTAGATCAAGTATATTAGCAAAGCGAGAGCAGCGAGGATATTTGGTGCATGAATGTAATAATAAGCGTATTTAGACAAGACTAGTGAACTTCCAACATTCGAGAGTGAGGAAACTCTAGTTGAGTAGATGTTTAGGTGTGATTCCAACATTCGAGAGTGAGGATTCGTATGCTAATGCTACTCAGTCTAAATTCTATAATATAAATCCAACATTCGAGAGTGAGGGTTTATATTATCATATAACTATGCATTCTAGATTAAATTGTCATCAAGAAGGAAATTCATAACTATAATATAAATGCAACATTCGAGAGTGAGTATTTATATATCTTGTTCGAGTGAAATCATAAGTATTAGTAGAGGATTCTCATCCTTGTCATAGTTTTTAATATTTGATAACAACCTTTTCTTTAAACATTGCCTTTGAATATTGCCTTTTAATCACTGCTTTTGAACACTGCCTTCTGA